>JWZT01002010.1:129810-187533 GCA_000827895.1 Thelohanellus kitauei
CTCGAAAGTAAATGGATCATGCTCGAAAGTAAATGGGTCATGCTCGAAAGTAAATGGATCATGCTCGAAAGTAAATGGGTCATGCTCGAAAGTAAATGAAAACCCTGTATAAATACAACATCAGAAAATTTGAATGTCACCATCGGATAGTCGGCCATTTCGGACGGCAAATTGTGTAAACACATGTATATCACACTTTTAGTCGACTATAAATATAAATGTAATATTGATATAAAAAGGGTTTGTTTATGATTGAATATAAAAGTAATTATCGCATATAAATAGTATTTTTTAATTTAAATATATCTGATAAAAATGTCTTAACCATAGGCTTTTTCGCTACATGTCCAGTATCAAAACCAATGCGTTGTAAAAATGATGAATATTGTTATCATGATTCTGAAATCTGTGACGGTTTCAACGATTGCGCAGACGGAAGTGATGAACTATTTTGCGCACGTGTGTTTGTCACTAATACCAGATACAAGTAATTGTATAGGCAACGAATTGTTTACATGTTATGATGGGTCTAAGATCTGTATTTCAAGAGTTTGTGATGGAATCGAAGATTGTGACGACGGATCAGACGAAGGAGACCGATGCAGTATATATTTATATTTACACAGCAACAAATGATAATATAAAGATTATAACCTCAGAATTAAAAGGACATGGAAGGATATCGTTCTCTTGGGTATATGGGGAGTCGTCAAGCGAATTTAATGTCACAGTACAGTCAATGTAATCTATGTCTGATTATCAGGAGCCAAAACAGCGTTATTCGAAAAACAGTGGAGGGGAACATGATTGATATTGATCATCATATTATCTGTGGAAGATATTATATCATGGTTTATTCAAAAAATAGAGTGATAAAATATCACCAATATATTTACTTTGGCACGATTCAAGAAACGACCCCTTTCAATCTTGAATACGATTTGAAAAATCATGCTTTAAAATGGGAAGCAAACATTTCATCGTGTCAGTCTCGAATATTTTATGTAAATTATAATTTTAACGCAGATTGAATGTTATGAGGGACTAAAGTTAGTAGCTAGAAATTTTTCTACTGCTAACTATTTGAATCGACAATTGGAATCGGGATCTGTTTGCCGAGTATCGATAATCTTAAACAGGTTTCGACATGTCCAAAAGCTGTTTTTAACATTTCGTGCAGTTCGTTCTCACGGAATATCACGATTAAAAAATTTTTGACACAAAAGATGCCACTAATAGTAATTGTGATGATCATCATCATTATCATAATCATATTACTACTTGTGGCCTTTATCGTCGTCAGGAAATGCTTCCGAGTGAAGTCGTTTGAGCAATTAACCCATCATAATATAACTTTTAAATCCATCATAAAACAAAAGGATCAAGGAGGTAATTATTTAATATAATATAGATTCGACTCGCAAACCATCATTAACAAATAAGTGATGAAATCTTATACCTGCCATATAATTTATCATAATTTATTTTAAAATGGCCTTTTCTTTCTAATGTCAAAATTATATTTTTGTTTTTATATTTTGTCAAACATAAAAATTGATATTTACTGAACACACTAGTATAATTAGAGATAAGTGCAGCTCGTATATCCATTTGCTCATTTTTATTGAAGTTATCCTTTTATAAAAAAAAGTGAAAATTTGTTCGTTACGTCATTTACAAAACAAAAATACATAAACAAATAAATAAATCTCGTTTTTGCTTTATAAAAATGTTTGATACGGTTTGCTCATGACCGAAAAAATTTATACTGCGATATTTATTCAAATGTGATTTTTTTAAGTTCTTGTATACAAGAAAAAATAGCAGCTAACTGCTGGATGTAGCCAAGAGAAAAGAGGGGAGCGATTGAGCTAATTGAGCTTGATGTGGATGTCAATACACAGCGTGACGTTGAATTAAAAAAATACAAAAAAATCAATTATGTAACGCCGAGACGATACCGAAGATGCTTAAGACATGCTTTTTGATAACTGGGACCATGCGATATGAAAGAATGAAGCCGGAACAGATGACTATCATAAGCTTTACAACATAGCTTTAGCAATCGTTTGCGCGCATCCATCTGAAATCAAAAAAATTACTCAAAAATATCGTATATGTGGAGGTTTTAATGCATTATAATTGTTCCAAATACAAAAAAATGGAATAGAATGAAGTTCTTAAAATCTACTATATCAACTACAGAAAATACTGCAGCATATGTCACAGATATCGATACACGCTTGCGCATGCTCTAAAACTTACTGAGATTCTATACTACGTTTAGCTCTGATTATGCCGATTGTTTTAGTTAAAATAAATATAATCGCTGTGCATATCTGATTCTTGGACGAACTGAGTCAAAAGAATCATGAGGACTTTAACAGTAGTTGATCAGCTTCAAAATATTTCTCAGATATTAAGATTATAAGACATACAACAGAAATTTTATGATTACCGCGGAATTATTTAAAGTGGAAATTTATAAATAAATACACACAATTATTTTTCAAAAAAACAACGCACACGCAAGCCATGCGTATCTCATAGTCAGCAATTTTTTAATTGAACTACTAATATTGGTAAACATTAGCTTCTTTATTATTATTATGGTGTAAATATTTATATGTATTCAAAGATTGTATCAAAACCAATTGGAGCATCGTTCAAATGTTGTCTGGCTAGGTTCTTAGAGATATATATTTTGGTGATAATAAAATCATTGGTCATAATGGCTCAATTTCATATTCATAATTTTGATTGTACAATGTATGCGCATGTATATGAGAGTGTAAGCGTTTTGCGCATAATTGTTGAATGAATCCAGATATTTAACCTTATTCTCATTGAAAATGGTGTTAATATGTGAAACATTTGTTTGACCGAAAATAAACCAAAGTTAGTTTTTGAAAATCATAAACCGATATTGTTGTAAATAAAATATTTAGCTGTTCATTTTTCTAACAACGTTTAGTGACTAAACCAATTAATATTACATCTAAAATTGATTGAAAAATTCTGAATTGTGGGTTGTAATAAACTAAATGTGTTATGATGGTAATCCTACACTTATCGCCGTATTTGAATTTTTAATATTAACCTATTCTCCGATTATGTTTTTGTGAATTATTTGGAGGTCAAAAATGCCCCTAAGAAGTAATACAGAGCTCGTAAAAAAAACACATACTTTCATTCAAGATGTACAACGTATTCAAACAAGATAGTAAAATATGATTTTTGTCCAATATCAGATTTTAGAGCTCACAAAAAATAATCATAATTGTCTATCAGATAAAGCAAGAATACGCTTCCATTGATATTCGGAATAGAAATTGTTTTTAAATATCCCTCAACAAACAAAGAAGAGATTTGTTCTAATCCGTTGATGTTGTGCTTTATTTGTGTGGATCTTCAAAATTGGTTGATTTTTGTCGATTCATAGAGAATTCAGAAATTGAACAATGAAAAACTTGTAGAAACAGTGAATTATCAGCTTGAATTCGATGAATGATCTATCAATACGTGCATGGTTAAGTAATATATATTGTAGCAGAGAATAATGGAACTCTATTATCAAGTTTCCTTTCAAATGGGCCACGATTAGCATAATAATCATATTTACATGTTAAAAAACGAACCTATGTCAGAGAAAGTGACTTTATTGATAATTAATCTGATTGAACTTAATGGAAATCGTACTTATAAAGCGAGGTCTGCTGAAAAGATGCAGGTTTGTTCTGAGAGTTTATTCGCAAATCTCGATTTTTACTTGTGTTATGTAAAAAACTAGGGATCTGGACACGATTTGACAAAAACAATTTAATGTTTCATGATAAATGTTAGCGAAATCAAAGTTTTTTTTACCGAGTGAAGACGATCATATCAATATTTCTATTACTAACGACTAGAATCCGGTTAATTTGAATATATATCACAGATTTATTTTTGGGTTTGAACGATGAGGCATGGCATCTAACATCCAATTATTCTTAGATATTTCACTGGTAATTGGGACGTCATTAATGGATCAAAACTGGACACTGCTTCCTTTGTACATTAAAATCGTATTCACCGATAATGAAACCAGGTCAATCTTGTTAAAAATTTATTATTCTAAGTGTTTTTGAATGTTTTTGCTAGTTTTGATCAGGTTCTTAATTAAGTCGAGTCAGACAATTTGATTTTGATCATTACTGAAGTTTGATACACTGCAAAAAGTCCAATAATTAACTAACCTCACTATTTTTTGTTAATATAGTAACAATCGAGATTCCACGTTAGATTCTATTCACTTAAAACGAGCACTTCATCAGATTGAATAAATAATAAATGTTGTTTCTCACTAGACAATCTTTTATGTTGTCATTAAACAAGAAGAAAAAGCAATCTCTGTCACTCTTTGGCCTAGACAACCAATATTCATTTTCGAAAAATATAAGCTTTACTGTAGGTGTAGGCAGCGCAGACAAGTTTGGTTCTACGATTTTATAATAATAGAATACTATATCGTTGATTCGAAATTTCCGAGGAATCGTATCTCTATCACCAACCACAGAGGAAAATGCGAAAACAAATAAAGCCACGGCAATGCATTAAATATTGCCAGCTCGTTTATCTCTGAAGTATAGGGTAAACGACAGTGAAGGTATACAGGGTTCATTTATAGTTCAATTAAGATACGATGCCATATTTTTATTCCTCCACAAATAAATGGCATGCAAACTAAAATACAATCTGTAAAAATCAGCCCTATGCTGATGATATAGGGGCTTAATATCTTATATAAAATAGGCGTTTTAGTAAAGAATGAAGTTTAAGAAAAACCTATATTGATGAAATCAACGAACGATGGTCATAGTTGGTCAGATAAATCCGTATTGATTAATCAATCTTTACTTGATTTCGAAGCCTTAAAAGCTCTTAAGGATTGAGAAATTTTGATAGGTGTGTCCAAAAAATCTTGTATCAAATACAAAAAATATAGTTTATGCATTAGTAACGGGCATCTTTGGAATATTTTAACATTCTAACTTTCTTAAAATCATTCACAATATTAAAAAACTGGATTTAAATCGCCGAAATATAAATTTTCGGCCATTGTTTAAACTGAAAATTATTATTTTGATATCGTAGTCGAAGAATTGTCTGATATATTTCTTATGACATCATTTATATTCAGAACAAAAATTCCAAACAAACGTACATAAAATATATATTTAAAAACGCGATCTGTTGGATTCGTTTTTTCATGGATAATATCGACGATTTTATGAAAATAAATCCGAGCCAATCTGCGAAAGCGTTATTTTTGATCTTATAAAAGTTGAATCTTATTCATGCATTTTTACTTCAGAAGATTATGTCTGTTAATTCAAATAAATATTTTAATATAACAAGGTAAATCGATGGAGATAATTTAAATGTTAAGGAATAACACTTTAAAAGAATATTTGTAAATGGACAATCATTGTACTAATATCACAATTTGAAAAAGATATGCTAAATTAAATGATGAATTCTAATTTATACGCCTGCGCGCATAGAAGGGACCATAATGACACAGAATTAAACAATTCTTCTTTCCCTCCATTAGATGGATTCACTGCTAATTTCAAATTATATCGATTCAAATCAAACTCAAAATAACAAAAGAATGGAATTCGACATTTCCAGAAGAACCTCTTGCCAGATTGTATTTATGAGAAACAAGCACGAGATATACCGTTTTCAGTTCCGAATTTTTAGTTATTTTTGATATATAAAAGCAATAAATTTCTCAAGAATTCACGCTTAAATGATCATGAGTAAGCATGTCGCTTTGTGAAAAAAAGAGTGAACGGGGGGAGGGGTATACGATTTTTAAAATTGAATAAATGCTGCCTGGCTGGGTAACACGATTAGATGTTACAAACTATGTACGAAAATAATTAGAATAATTCTCTACTTCTAGAAGAGCATCTCATTTATGTAAACGTGATCAGTGACAGGTTCGTTATCAACACTCTCAAGAAATCCAGGATGTACTACAATTTCAGGAGTATCAACACAATTAGTTTCCGCCTTTTCATCACAGTTAAATTCAATCCGATTATCTTCTCTAAATAAATCTATAAAAATTTTTAATTTCATTTCATTGAAAATTCGACATTAGGAATTAATCGGTATCCAATAAATAAACGAAATGATGTTTATTTTTCTTAGAATTACAGCATTTTATATCCAAATTTTCACATCGATGACTTGGAAAATTCCCTTTTATATTCGGCAAAAATTTATATCATTTTTTAAAAACATTCAATTAGTGTTGTTCTACAAATTCGCCATAAATGACGTATAGCTTTATAAGTGAATAATATATCTTTGATCAAAAACCAATTAATCTTTGAACATTTCAAATAATTTCTTTATAGAAAAGAAATCGGAACTTTTGAATCAGACAATGGAAAATTTTGGATGTCAAATTATTTATTCCATTTCTGTTCCGAAATTGCTCATTTACGCCGTTCACTTAAAAACGTTCTTTAATAGTTTTTTTATTAAAAATATGCATATGATAAATGTTTTGAAGATTCTCGAGGTTTGCCTCAGTCCAATCGCAGTCAATGACTGCTCATATAATTTTTTATGATCTAACAGCATATTCAAAAGATTCTCAAGATAGAATCTTTATAAATTTTCTCTTTTTTTAATAAAAATACAAAAACAAAACTATTGAAAGCTCGCATCGGAATGTCCGAATTAGAAATGGTGTAACTTAACTTTAATTATGATTGCTAATTATAATTTGTATTTTCAATAAATCACAGTGGAAAACGATACAATTTTTACAAGAAACCAGTTTTAAACACAACTTTAAATATTAAATCTACACTATATCAACGAATGTAAAACTCGTATTTTTAATTAGATCAAAAATGTTATTTCGAATTCGCTTTATATTGGTTTTATATATAACAAGATATAAATTTAAAATATATCGTTTTGGCTTCATTTTCATGATGTATAATACGGTGATCCAATGGTTAGGTATTTTTATATCATCCAATTATAAATCAGTTCTTCCCGTAGCTTAAATTCAATCCTGATGCATTCATCAGACATCCCTCTAATTTATTAATCTCATCATCTGTCCGACTTGTGGTATTTTCTGGAAATTAAACTTCAATCGCCATCCTATTGCTGTATTTGACTTATACACGCTGATAATATCCATATCTAAATGTGAAAAGCATGAGTCGATCTGGATATCAAAAACAAGCATCGATTATTCCACAGCGGCATCTTCCGAATTCGATAATTTGCCCTAACTGTCCAACATTTTTTTTGTTTCATCCGATTTCTTATCATATTTGATAACTAAAATAAAAATATAGTCTATTGGTGTTTGTTGATGCCAGCACGCATAGCAGGAGCGTTCCAGAGTATTAAAAATATTTTTCTAATATTATGAGAAAGAATGAAAGTTATCGGTGTTGGAAACCTTTAAATTAAACAATTTATAATTTTAATATCAAAATCTGATGATATTTGTATTCAAAAATTTTTATGAATGTCTACAAATAAATTGCCAATATAATATATGGGCATTATCATTCAACATTTTTTTGTTTATACCTAATATAATCTTTATTTTGATTCATGTGATATGATCCCAATAAAATAATATTGTCGATTAATCAATAATACCCACGAGCAAGCGAAACACAGATTACAATATATAAAAAAAGTTCGAATAAATTTTAGTCGGTTCGGATCTAAATTTTTGATAGGAAATGTCGATAAATACATCTATAAACTTGCCCATAAGCACTACTTTGACTTCAATGACATTTGGGATTTTCTAATGATAACTACAAAGTAATATTCCTTATGTTTGGGCCTAAAAAAATAAGAAGATTATTCAATACTAAAGATCCTGAAATATCCGAATAACTTAAAATTTTTGATGTCGAACTTTGCGCTATTATTGATCTTTAGAAGACCATTGGACCGAATCAATTCATAAATTAAGAAAACTAATGTTCATAAATCTACGAGAAGATAAAAAGTTACCAAAATTATTCTCAAATGGGTGACAAATCGTGACCAAATACTAAAGCATAGATTCGATAAATTTTAAAAATGCATTTATTACCATGTATCAAAAGGAATAAAGAGAAAATGGTGATGATATAAAAAAGAACTGGCCAAACCGCACAGTTTGACCACAGAGAATAGTAGAATATCTAGCATGCATATAGACACATCAACACAATATATATACTGTCACGATAAACATACTATTACGGTCACAGGTTTGAATAAAATCGTATAGAAAACCATTTATCAAAACGAAGATATCATTTTTTGTCCAAAGGCTGATATTTTTGAACAGTCAGAAGTTTTATTAATTAGCCAGCTTTACATATCGTATGTAAATAAAAAAAGGGGGAAGGGAGTATTCAAATAAGAGTTATTGAAGTCTTCGGCAAGGAGATGCGATCTTTCTATATTCCTAACATTGTAGAAGAAATAGACTTCCACGACACGTGGTTTGATATGTATCCCGAAGAAGGAATTTATCGATCTTTCATGATATCCATGTAATTAAATCAATTAAATTTGAACAACAAATAAAGATTGAAAATGCAACAGATGGATTAAAATATCTAACATTTCACTCATTAAATCAATTTTTCATCTTATCGCTTCGAGTACTTAATTTTTTTGCGTTTCTTGAGGATATTAAACGGGAAAACATCGAACAGGCAATATATTATGGAAATCATTTTCAAATATTTGATAATAATTTGTAGAATGTATCAATACTATTCAAACGACGTATACCGACGATTTCCGACTGAACTTAGATTTGACACATGGGATTCACGTTACCTCAATTTTATTTCAAAATCGACTCAACAGACAGTGAGAAAAACATTCTCTTATAAGTTTTTAATGTAAACCATTTACGAGGAAATTTGTCATTCCGTTAATATAAGCGGAAATAATGTTACATGATTTACCTCGCTAAAAATATTTGATAATATATATCCCCAAATTTTTTATTAACATACATTATGACCAGAGGATCCAAATTTCGAAAAGATGATATCCTTTAATTATTAAAAACATTTTAGGTGATGATATTGGCATTGTATACTATATCTCCGTAATTAATCTTTATTAACCAATGTATTCGCTCGTATCACACTATTTTCCGTCAAAAAGTGCCGCAATGCGAAAATAACATTCAGAGATTCTGACGTTGTATTTATAAGTAAATCGATATTTTTATAGATTCTATCTTCAAGGGTTGTGAGAATATTCACATAGATTCAAGAATGGAATATGTGCTGTCGTTTACCGTGATTTGATTTTGTCTCACAGCAAAGAATTTTATTGTAAATTCAATATCTGAACCTTTGAATGTCATCTTTGGAAAGTCCGCGATTTCGGACGAAAAATGGTTAATGATGTACCAGAATTAAAAGCTATCCCTGAAAAAAAATGTTTATCATTTTGAAACATTTGTGGAATTTTTTTGTCTTCATCCATGTTCATTATATTAATTATCTTCATAAATATAGATCAGATCTACATTCATCAATATCGACCGAACAATTAAGAAATCATATTATTTTTTAGGACGGTAGAAACTTAAACTTTTCATTATATAAAATTATGAAACTAGATACATATAGATGAATAATCATCGACAAGTTGTCATTTTTCATCCATGATGCTTTTTGATTGATCAGCCTTAATTTAACTTATAAATATTCAAATAATCAGAATTGTAGGTTGTATCTGTTTAGATTAACTCTGTGAATTTTTGATGTTTGGGTAGAAAAGTCTTCTGATAGCCGCAGACTATGATACATATCTATAAACCGGTTGAATCAATTAATTTGCTCAATCAAATACGAACTAACCCGATATCTAGATTTTGTAGATTGATTTCAAACCATCTTCCGAAATACTACGAGGTTTTAATGATTTATGGAACATGAGACATTTTGAGGAAGTTCTCTTCAAATATTTGGTATACGTGGACACTCAAATCTCTTGTGTTTAGAATTTCATAATCAGTAAACATTGAAAACATTCTGTGAAAAATATCTGCACTAGCACTAAATTAAGGCGATCGAATTAAACCGCGAGCTGTTCGGCCAATCAACGATATCGAAAACTATAAAAATGACACTTTAGCCCTTGAAGATACTTCAATTTAAATTAATTACTGTTATTAGATTCAGTATGTCATTTTCTCGCATGCTTACTCGTTTATATCATTTAAGCATCCGTTATCAGTACATTAATATTGTGAATGAGTTAAATTCATGAGAAACTCCATCAATGCCAAAATATATACTTTGAAGATCGAATCAAAACGAGCCCTAATTCATTTAGTGTTTGCAAATGAATAAACTTCAACCATTTTCATTCGATAGGAATCGTATAAGATGCATCTATCTCGTAATCGGTCGCATTTTAACAATCACTTCACCACAATACTCTTAAATATGACTGAATTTGATTAAAGTAGTAATCCGACAAAACTAGATCGATGAGTTGTATACATTCGGGGCGATGTGAATGGGTGGAAATACTCTGACCACTCAGCTGTAAATAAAACCTCTGATTATCAAACCATGAATTTATTATGGTGAAACTTCAAAGTATTAAAAAGGAAGAGGCTTGTATCTAGGTCTCCATCAACAGGAATACGATGTTACAAAATCTCAACTGTCTCCAATAGAGTGCTTGGAATGATAATACCTAACCACTTGCCCTTTTAATAACGGTATAAATTCAAAGGCAATCAAATTTCACATTTTAAATAACTGTTAAGTATTTTGAAAACACGCGAAAATTAATCAATAATGAATGAATTTATAGTATTGTGCACATTCTTTTTCTTCGTTTGTTGATTAAATAGTTGGAAGACTTGTATTCCAGGAGATCATCTATTTGCCTATATGAATAGGCGAACGGCCGTATTTCGCGAATCATCCACATGGCAGCTACGTTGTTCAAGCCAGCCTCCATGAGCCCAATTGTGGCCAATACAGGTGATCTTTATATTTCAGAATAAAATACCTTCCGGCGCCTGCATTGCAGGTTATGGCGATACAAGAGTCACGACATTCTTCAAAAACTTCATCTACCGTTTCAAGCCATATTTTGACTTGTTCTGGTGTGGGAAAACGGCCATCTTGAATGAGGATTTCCTAAATCAATAAAAATTGTAAATGATTGCACAAAAAACAATCGAAGTTAGGAAAAAAATACACAGGACTATTTTTGTTTAGATTTACCACAAATGTAGTTAAATAAAACAGAGCTGAATCTTTGACGTGTTCCTAATTCCATCACTTCTTCGTTATATTTCGTGCATAGGAAAAATTCAATACATTACTCTATGAAACACATAAGTGTTTAGTTTCAATAGTTTGCATTAAGCATGAATAATAAACTGATCGTGGATCACATCATAAATACAATCCTGATAAAAAATGGTAAGCTTATTTTTGTCTCGCCTCTATTCGTTCTTTCACTTAACATAATCATTGCATCAATAAACATGATAGAGGTTTTTGATTTAACGTCAATTTATCGGTTTTACAATAAAATAGGTGCAAAAAACGGTGGATATTTTGAAGTTTGAAGGTGAAATATTCGAATGGTTACGAATATTTATCTGGAATCAAAACATCTCAAAGAATTATGCTCACCGATGGACGGAGTGGGTTTATAGGTTAAGAATTGTTAGATCGTGTGTCAAGGTCACTATTAATCTATGGGAATACTCAGGCCGTATGATGAAAATACATTTTAAAAGAACTCGACCGTTATTTGCTGTTCCGAATGCAGAAAAATTGTTCATTCTGTAAAATTTAAACATGATTAACACTACATGCTTAAACCAGAGTATTGTCAGTTGTTTTTTTATTTTATACTCAGATCAGAACTAGTTTTAATTATTTTAAAGTCATCGGTGGCTGAATTATAATGAAAATTGTGACAAAAGAAAATGTTAAAATTGAAATCGAATGTGCTATAATGGTAATTTTAAACCACGCGCAATAATAATGAGTGCATAAAATCTTGTTATCTCCATATTTACAACTTTGACAAAAATTAGAAACTATTATCAAGATTTTTGCGAATTTCAGTGAAGTGATATTGTTTTAGCTAATAATTAGAAGAAGTGCTTTAGCATGATATTTGATAGTTTTAGTCTTTTTTTATTGACTTGGGACTAAAATAAAACCTCAAATCATTACCTGGGAGTAGGATGATCCAAACACCGAAAAAACAATCTTAAATTTTTATGGGTATCATCACCGATAAGGTCAAATTTTTAAAAAATAAATTAATGATGAATCCTGGCTGAAACAAAACAACAACAGAAATAATTAGACGTTCTTAGATGAACCTGAATGAAAAAATGGTGAATTCTCGACAGATATTAGACAGCTGAAAAAAGTTGCAAAAGGTGACTTCCACTCGTTCTTTAAGAAACGTGGTTCAGCATGGGATATTAGAGATCAGATAGTGAACAAATATTTGCATTTTAACCATATAAATTTATGTTAACTCATCTACATATACGAACTAATTCATAGACCTAAAATGGCCATCCGATGATCTTTCTTATAATGAAGGCTTCGCGTGATCGGGTAATAATTGTTAAATCCTGAATAATTTCCCAATAAAAAGTAATACACAGAAAAAAAGCAGTGAACTAAGGAAAATTATCCAAATAACAACTTTCGCGTATTTTTTTATGGCCTGTATTGAACAAGGAATGAGAAATTAAAAAAATAGTTATAGATTTAAGATGTTGTTTAACTAAGCGTCGACAACATTTGTGTGATCATAATGACGGCAAAAGAGTTAAAAAATGCCCGAAAACCCGGAATAATCCTATCTTAAATGTTGGGGTACTCTGAATCTTTTAGTGCTCATATTTCAAAATGATTATAATCAACCACAAAACATATTAAAGCACTGATAATTTGCGCAAACTCCTGATTGATTAATTAAAAAGATGTAAACGATATAGAAATTAAACTTACCTTGGTTTTAATCCCGTTCTCCTCCATTATTTGGGCGTCAAAAAGGTTCTCTGAACAGAGAACTAAGCAGTTGACACCCCGATCTAACAAATCGGCCACCAAGTCCCCCACGTTGGCAGGCGCAGGCTTATCGGTTATTACGAACCGAAACCCTCTGTATTCGATGGGTTCGGAACAGTACGGTGGGCTTTGTATGCGAAACAGGTTGTTATCTCCGTCCAGCATGAAGTGCCCGTAGCGTCGTCGAATTTGCTCAAGTTTCAGTGGATCAGGCTTTGGGGGTTTTGGGTATTTGAGGGTTTTTTTAGGTGGCTTTTTCGAATTCGTCCCAGAATTAACTTTGTGCTTCTGTTTTCGCTTCAATCGTTTAAAAGGGTTTCTCATTGGCGCACGCGTGCAATTTTAGGCGTGATATTTGTTCCTTTTATATGATCTTAAAAGTAGTTTCTAGCAACAATAATGTTGATATTTTGAGGGTGTTTTAATTACTACTAACTATGGTTTAACGTTAATGATTCCCTTTTCGGAGTAACTCGGTATATTTTTAAATTAATGTCATAAAATATTAAAATGATTCAAAATTGTAATAGAAAGTTTCAATTTCGTCCATAAACAGAATTTTTGAATGCGGTATTAAATGCAAACTGAAATTCTAAAAAAATATTCAAACAGCAAAAATTAACAATGAAACTAATAGATTTAATTTACAAATATATTTTTGTTAATGTCAATGGCGTTCTTAATTGATCTTAGTTGAAATATTCATTGTTTAAAGATTTTCCTGTGTTTCAATTTGTGCTTTTTTTACCCTAAAGTATTTGCCTAGTAAAATTTTGCAGAGTAGTAAACAGTTAGACTTCATAAAATTGTGTAACCCCGTAAAACGCTTCATGACTATATTTAGCCCCTCATGTGCAACTCTAGAAGTAAAGGAGAGGGAGCATATTTGGCCGTCCACTTGAACCTCAACACGAAGTGTCTTTTTATCTAATTTTATTTGTACGGTAGGAACACAAAATCTCTTAAAGGCTAGCACTTATAATATGTGTACGTTTACCATCAAATTTTTGTCAAATTATATTCTTGTATTCATTATTTTTCAAACTCCCTTTACTTCTTTTCGCCATAGATATCCATAATTGATTACTTAACTATCTCACGGCGATTTTTATTACAAATCCATTTCATTTGGGTAGATCTAATAATTTAAACATGCCAACAGTCGATCTATCGTTAACTGAGTTATTAATTCATCGGTATTCGCACACAATCAGTCTTAACACAGAAAATGTTTGTTTATTAATATAATTATTTGAGATGCTATAAAAAGTCTGTTTCTGTTTCTTTAATCGAGATTCTACCGATTATTCCATTCTTGAGATCTTATAACAAATTTTGTCATGTGCTTTTAAAATTAATTACTGGTTAAATAACACCTAAAGGATTATAAATATGTTTAGGCGTTTAAACCGGCGCATGCGATATAAATAAAAAAACGCGGCAAACTCCTGACTTCTGACATTCTATTTAGATTTTTCGACACGACACACAATTTAATGTACGTTTCGAAAATTAATCATGGTATTAATGATTTGTCAATACTTTGGAATGTATTTTATGGTTGCAAAGTATCATATCCCTCGAGAATCACGAAAAATCGATCAGGATTGTATAGGTAAGTTACCAGATAATTCTTAGTTACGTAAGACTAATTACACGGATAATTCTTTTAACGTAATCAATTATGATGCTGGATTAACTAACATAAGATTACACAACATTTACCGGTCTATACTAACGCACATGCCGTCCACAAATATAACGATACAACGTAAAAGATCCTTACACAACATGGATTACCATGTAGTAAATCAATACACTCGATTGATCATCATTTAAGCCTTTACGAAACAAAAATCATTACGAAATTGATCTTCTAATCCGTGACGCAAAAACAAACCTTTGAATTATTAGAAAACAGGCCCTTCAAGCTAGATTTACAATTACGTAACTAAAAAAGCGATAATCTAATTCGCTCGAAATCAGCATGGCCAGATTCGTTTCT
This sequence comes from Thelohanellus kitauei, assembly GCA_000827895.1. Taxonomy (NCBI): domain Eukaryota; kingdom Metazoa; phylum Cnidaria; class Myxozoa; order Bivalvulida; family Myxobolidae; genus Thelohanellus; species Thelohanellus kitauei. Next base: position 144,940 of record JWZT01002010.1, read on the forward strand.
AATCGCGCTTTTTCACCTGAAGTTAAACCTGTGGAATTTCTCGTGGAATACACATTTACGACACGCGACATCAGATTATCATCGATTTAATCCCTGGTTAATATATTAATACGTATTTATTATTAATGGGTTTGCATTTAATAAAGATTAATAATAGCGGAATTCGTTCAAATCAGATACGAACAACACATTAAATGGATTTGATAAAATTGAACCAGGATCTTGGGCGCACATAGATTTGTTATCTAAGCTGTCATTACAGATCACATATGCTGTATTGAATCCAGATTACATTTAACTATAGAATTACGTGTCGGCATTTTAAGCTATTTAATATATTGACAATTAAAAGCCAGGCTTTTTTAATCCGCTAAATATTAATGAGTCATAATCGGCTTAATAGTGTCAACAGCTGACGTAAATTATTACCTCGTATTACTAATTATTGCTTAAATATAGCCACATACTTGAATTATATGAATTTTAGATGTTAATATTTAATAAATAGCTGATATATTCGATTCCGCCTCTAACACCATCCCTGACACTTCTAATGAGGTATCTGATGAGAGATCATAAGGACTGTTTCTTTTGGTGTCTCGCCGTTTCCTACGATACCAATCATCTTATTAGCTCAACAATCTCAGACAAAAACTAAAAATGTACAAGTCAGAGGTTTTAAAACTGAGGTCCTTGAAAAGCTTATTGTAAGTGATCCGGGTACATGAAGAGTTTAGAGGGTCCGCAGCATAAAAAGTGTTAAAAAACTTTTTTATAGATTGAAAATGAACTGCTTTTCTATTCAGTTGAACTTGGCACTGCTTTTGCAGATGATCAATGTTCTGTTTAAAGAGGTTTTCAGTGCTTTAACCACAGCCAACCCTTCGTCTACCACTCCATCCTTTTTTAAACTCTACACTTATTTTATCATCTATAAATATCTTCTTATAGACCCATTGACCATAATGTTTTTGTCTATCCACGACTGCTTCCGGGTATCATAATTATTTTCACTAGTCGCACCAGTGCTCAATTTTTTGTAAATTGTGTCATTAAAATAAACATGCAGCGGTTCGTCTCATGGAATCCATCACAAAATCAAAATATTTATACGTATTATTTTAAACACATTACACTCGACAGCGACCATTGATAGCTTTTAGACGTCAAGATTATTGTTGAAAACTCTCTAGATGAATTTTTATCTATAATAAATCAAATAGAATACGTTTATGCCGTTAATAGAAGGTCACAATTTTTCTCAGTGTGTTAAAAATCGCTTTTTTTTGCACTCTATATGTGGCCATGTGATTGTAGATTGTTTAACGTGATTTTCCCTAACGATACCTAAGTATTTAAAACTTTGTTAGAACGCGATAAAGGCATAATTATGAATTAAGAATTTTGTAGTCACCAGAAGTTGGTAAATATTTTAACGGACCTTTGAATTACAGTTTCTGAAGTTTTCAAAATGGCGTTTGCCAAATAAATTCGGGTGGGGCACATTTTTTGATAGCTGATATATAAATGAATGATCCAGAATGAGCTGGGTTTTTTATTCCAACGGAAACCTCGAGCCATTGGCGATGTTATCATACATACAATCGGAATATACAACATCTTGTTTGAGGCTTTAGCCCATTCTATCCCATTCCTGAAAAATTTTGTTCTTTAATTTTTCCTGCCTGAACAAAGAATTTCTCTGCAGACTTTTTAAGATTTTTCATAAGATAGGTGTCGTGTACTCAGCGTTCATTTATATTTTTGTAAAAATACATCTTGGCGTTGAATGAGTGGTACAGCATAAATGTATTCGCAGTTGCGATCATCGATGATTTTCTAATTTATTAAAGGTGGTCGATTAAAATCAGGATTAATGTTAAATTTGTTATTTTGGTGATTCAATCTGGTGAAACTTAAAATTATGAAAAAAATAGAAAAAAAATTTTTTTTAGTTTTCTTTAAATTCATCGCTTAAGGAAGTTTAATAAACAGAGGTTTCACGTCTATTTTGTGGATTTTTATGTTAAATTATCTCGTTCCCTAATTTCATCAAGTTTTGAAGATTAAAATATCATTTTAATACAGTCAAAGTAACTTTTGGATTGAAATTTTAAGTAAGCCACCATCCGTTGAATTTCAGGCGGGGTCTGGTTTACATATTTTAATATACATGGTGTTATGTTTTACACTTAAAGCATATGTGGGTAGCTATAATCGTCAAAGAAATCGAAAATATTTAAATTTTTGTACGTTACAATGCACTCATTTTGAACGTTTACATCATTTGTGTCTTGAACCCAAAAAAAAACCTGCATATAAATAGTTAAAAAAATTGCTAATCTTGAAAATAAACAACCCTTTCCCTATCCATATGCTAAGTTTAAAACAAAACTTTATGTCAAAAAATGCATGGCAACCAGAACAAACAGTAAATTTAATGGATTGTAGTTAACTTAAAATTTCTAACCCAAAGTAATTTTGACAGTATTAAAATAAAAAAAGTAAAAATAAATGAATTAAGTAACGAGGTTATTGCACTGAATAGGACGAAATAGACCTGATAACCATGTATATTAAACGTCTTTGTAGCAATGAATTTATAGAAGACTAAAACAATTTTATTTAGTTTTATTCGTTTTTCAAATTTATATGTTCATAAATTTTTCTTCTACCAGAATTAATTGCAGAACTAGCAAATTTATCTTTAAACTCTGTAAGCCGACGCAAGATTTGTTTTTCACGATTCTTCAGTTAATGGTCTTTAGATTTTAACAAGTTTTGTTTTCGTGATATCACTAGCATATCGTACCTCATAAATATTATGGTCAAAACGTTTTTTCGCCATTAATAATCGAGTTAAATTTAATCTGCCAGCTGATGTCTAGTAATATACTTTGGGTTGAGTTTTCATCTACTTATTACTTTTTCGCGTTCAACTTCAACTGTTTCAGCTTCATAAAATATTGAGCCGATCTAGTGTTCCTTGATTTTATTGTTCAATACCTAGTTTTATGGTTAATTTTCGAATTACCAACATGCTTTTTTCCAATTAAAAAGTTCGAAATTTTTTCCATTTAAATACTATGCTTGGTCACTTTATTTCTAATGACGGATACGTAAGTTATGGATCTTTAAGAACTGGGTATGCTTAACGTGAATCGAGAGGCTTTTTTATGCACCACGCGTATAGCCGCATTGCCTGAGATGGTGAAAACATCAAACTCTATGTTTAGATCTATGTAGCGAAGGGTTTTCGAATTTGTAATATCACTTTTTACTTCCTCAATGTATTATTATACATTTCAAGTGAACTCAACTGATGTCAGAGTTTCCTAACTCTATAGAAATGGGTTCGCGAAAACTTGAAAATTTGGAATCAATTTCTTTGATTCTTAGGCAACCCAAGAAATTTTTTCACTTCTCTTTTACTTTCAACTCAAGGATAATCCAATGCTGTGTGAATACGAGCTGGATGTAGTTTCATACCACCGTTATTCAATAGATATAGCATAGTGGAAATTGAACTTACAGAGAAAATCGATTTATCCCTATTAAATTTCATACAAACAATAATTAAATCATCAAAAATTTTTAATATTTGTTACATGAACTCCATCGAATTTCGAAGTATATGTTTTCCTCCAGATATCTAAAACGAATACCATTCCCGTAAATAAAGACTTCGTGAACATTAAAAAAAAAGCCATGAAAACTATTGACGATCACTAGTGTCAGCAAAAATTCATAAAGACCATGAGCGGAACCCAACGCTAATGGAGTAATTTTCAGCTAGTTTGCTAAATCAGGATGTGCAAATATCTATATTTTAGAAAAATTTTGAAAAAATGAAGGGGCCAGCTTTTTATAGTATTTCTGATATGTGGTAATCGAGGTGTTTTTTTTAGTGTTTGTTTATTTCACTCTGGCCAATCGACCAAAACCATAATAACATCGTTTTATTATTTGGACACAAGAGACAGGAGTTCATACGGGGTTGTACTTTATCTGAAAATTTTATTCCTGATAGAATTGTCAAGAATCTCTTACAATCACCATCAGCAATAAAGGGTACTTTCTTTAGGGAATTAATTTTGATGTTGGCAAAGGTAATCAGATTTTAGATCAATTGAATGATAAAATTCGCTGTTTTTTCCGAATGTTTCCCGCAAAAGATCGTTGTGTTGACTGTGCATACTCAAAAGGACGATAAAATATTGAATTTTATTGTATAATTAAAAAATTTCTAGAATCTTGTAATTCGAGACCGATTCTATGATTATCATTATGTATATCGTCGTTGAAACCTCGCCGGGGTTCTAGATTCGAGTCTTTATATCCTTGATCACGAAACTGAGCTTCATGCCACATACCGATACACAATCCGTTCTAATGATACAATCTGAACAAGATTATAAAGAAGGTAAAATTTTATCAATGAGTCAGATTTTCAAGTTCCGCTTTATATACTATATAGGTCAGAATTATAATATCAGAAAACGAAGCATCCATACGTTTCGTCAGAGGCATAAGAGCCCAAACGTTAGAAAAATTAACCATTTAATTATTATGGGATATTAACGAAGCGACCGGCCCGTGTCTATTAGGAAACCGAGAATAAGCTTAGACAAACTGGAAGAGTTGTGTGATATCCATAATGATATATAAAGCACGAAATTAAACATGGATCCTGTGTTTTTTAAGATATGCAACGGCATCACTGATCAATCTGAATCTGATAGATCTTATCTCAGAAAAAGCATGGTAATGATCTTGAAACGCCGTTGCTTTCTTGCCTATTTAACATGCTGCTCTCTTCTATTTATATTGGAGATAGAGAATCCACTTTGTAAATAAGCTGTATCAGTAGGTTTGTAAGGTTTAAATTTCAGATGAGGAGTTTGATACTGAGTTGAAACCCAGGAGAAGGATGCATCATTAAGGAGAAGTTCCTCGATTTATTACATTGCCTTATCAATTATCTTCATATCATCATGACCAACCGACATACCCTGTCCGGTCTGGATCTTTTTTTTATGAGATCTAAAATTTGCTAAATTATTCTTCTCTCAATGAACAAAACTACTCAAAACTCATATCTATGAGAGGGTTTGCTGATATAATCGACCTCATTCGAAATTTACAATGGACTTTGTTAGAATTATATCAAATTTTTGGGTTGATCTCACATGCAAAATAAGAACCCAATAAAAAGATCTCACTCAGCTTTTTGAAAGGAATTTTAAATCTCGATGGGCAAGTAAAAAAAAACGTTAGCCAAAATCTTTATAAATATAAGGGTAGTTGAACTAAAAACCCATAATTGACCCTTAAGGGCTGATTATATAAATGCTATCTAATTTCCACAACCAATCATCTATTTATCAATTGACGAAAGATTTTTGTGCATTTTGTAGTCCTGTCACCTGCAAACACCCCAACAAATAGAATAAATCTACCATCCGACACCAAACTCAGTGTCTATGACGAAATTCGAAATTATTAACTTTACATAGATAGTATGTGTTATGAAAGTAAATAAACGCGTTTATATTCAATCTTCATTGAGGTATACCTTCACGGTAGGTAAGATCAAAATCATAGCCTGCAAAAAATCTTTTTTAAACTTTACAAATAGGATTAGCTAGCTAAGTATCAAATTTTCGCGCATGCACTCTAATAGGTTATTCATATTGCAGAAATTGGAGGAAAACGTTTGTTTCTTATGTTCGAATACAGACTGAAACATCGTCAAAACCACTAACACTACAACGTCCCAAGCTTTATTGAGTTTATGGGACAAGAAACAATCTTTTTTTTTAATGGACGATGGTGAATAATAAACGTTGTCCCATGATCAAGATGAATTGTTAATAGTCTAGCCGTTAACCCACTTTTTTATGTATTGTTAATATAGTTATTTATGCAATACATTTCGATTGTAATGATAATGATTTTTTAAAAAACTAGTTTTCTCGCGTTGCTAATCATTCGCTTATTTAATGCAAAATAGCGCATTATTAATATATAGGTTGTGATACTACCTATTTTATATTTAACATATACAATCTCACTTATACGCATTGAAACCACATACTGTGCCCATTTCTGCTTACAATCGGATATTTTCTGAGTCTGGTCGAATTTAGATATCGTTGTGTATAAGGAGGTCTTTAAAAAAATTATTCACGACATCTTGGAATCATATTTAACAAACTCAAACAACATTTAATCAAAAAATATATTACTCGTTTGTTTCCATTTTCTTTCGGTTAACTTGTTTCTTGGGTATTTTACATAAAAAGCATCCAAGTTTTTGTATAATTTTTAATAATTCGTTTTTCGAATAAAAATGTTTTCAAATTTTTTTTATGGCAGTATTTGAACCTCGGCTTCTGCAAAATTGAAATTATACGGCCTTAATATGATTTCATTGTGATCACTTTCATGAGAATTATTTTAAATCAATTTGATTTTATTTAGATTTTTGAGTTGTCGTATGCTGGGGACTGAATATTAATTAAGAAATCATTTCTAACTCGAAGCATTCATTTGGGTATATACGTTATAAATTGTAGCAGTCTATTATGTAGTAATTGATTGATGGGAGATTTATGCATTTGGTAGTCGCTAAGGTGATCGGATACATGAAAATTTGTAGGAGCTATAATATGGCAATGGTGCTATATATTTACTCCATTTTTTTCTGAATTTTAGACGATTTGAGAATATCCATATTTTTATCATCACTGCTCTAGATCATGAAATAATTAGGTGTTTTTACATTTATAAATCTTTCAAATTCGTTAATATTTTATATAAATAATCTTAGAGCACCTATTTAGGGAGGCTGTGTTAATCCATCGGTATCACAAATTAAAAGTGCCTTTTTAATAATAGGCCACATATCGTACATAGTTTTTGATAAATTATTAGAACTATGACGTCGATTGGTATGAATAATATATGAATTTACGGTCGGTTTAATACTTCAAATTAATTTTGATTTAGGTTGTATAGATTGGTTTGTTAGGAGCCTGAATTTTATCATTGAAAAATGACCCTTTGTTCAGATGTTAATCTGCCCAGAACCCACAGTCTCTGGTCTAACATTACTTCGTACACCGGTATATTATGGTCTAGCTAAAACAAAATTAAGCATTGTCAGATGATATATAAAAGACTAAGGTCCGAGCAGTGCTGAAAATTATTTGTTGTATGACGCACGCGCGCAGAGATTTTATAAAACGCTCTTGTCCTATAAGTTTTTTCGATCATATATAAACACCCGAAAATATCTTAGTTTTTGAATAGTTATTAAGGCGTTCAGGATAATTTAATTCAAATATTTCAACACAACTTCTTGTATCACGCACGCGTTATTGAAAACGAGAAAAAAATACTTTGCGATAAATTATACAAATATTTACAATCCTCTGCCATTATTTTCCTTATTCCCTATCTTTTTTTAGATATGATCTCAATATCAAGAGAATGGCCTTGTAAATAACGGGGAACAGTTGTACGGTCTGCCAACATGTTTCCATTTATCTCTGATTTTTAAACTTGTTCGCTAGAGGCTAACTCATTTAGCAAATAAAAAATGAAATCGGAATCATGACTTTCTTAAAACGAGATTAATATTTCGAAATGTCTGCACTTAAACAAAAAATTTTACATTTACTTATTATTATCGATCTTCCGATGCTAAGGATATTTAAAGTTTGAATATGACGCCCATATTTTTAATTCGTATCGTCGCAAGGTAACATTTAATTCGCCCCTTTAAGTGTTAAACTTCTACGAATATTTATTGATATTAGTAAATTATGTTGATTTTCAGCGACAAATCTTGCACACATTTTTGTATTAGATGTTGGTATTTTTATAATATGAAAACGAGATGCGCATTACGAAAAATTTAAAATAACAATTTCAAAATGCTTAAATTAAAAAAAAGTTTGATTTATGTTTGATTGTATTACACTCGAAGATTTTTATGCAGCTCGAAAAAACACAACAAATAAATAAAGTGATTGTCGGATTATTAATATAAACAAATGGACTCTTAATTAATATTTATTTGGATACAATTTCACTTTGATACTGCTCATCATGCCAAATCGGCAGGTATATATTATTTAACTGAAGAAAAATTTGATTTTCAAATTTGCCAAAATAAATTTATAAAAGAATTTAAATCTGTGCAAATTTTAATTTGGAAAATAGTAATGTTTTTACGAATATGGTTCAAATCGACTCCAGTAATTGCTAACTACGAATACCACTCATTCAAAAAAAATAATTAATACTTTTGAAGAATTCATTTTTGCGGCTATAGAATATACACAATTTCCGTCCAAAAGGGCTGACATTCTGACATTGACATTCAATGATTCAGACAATGAATTTATTTTAAAATATATATTTTTAATTGATTAATTGCTGTTAGGAAAATCTAATCTCAGTAAACGATCGAACATATTCAACTCTTGAATCTGAATGAATATTCTCACAACCCTAAAACGTATAATCTTAATTAATATCAATTTACTTATAAATACAATATCGGAACCTTTGAATGTCGTCATCAGAATATCTGCCATTTTGGACAAAAAATGGGGTATCTCGCATTTAAATAAAATGTCATTTAATGACTCAAAACCTGTTTTAATGAATGAGCATAAGGATGAATAGTTTGAATGTGTAAAATTATCTGCCAGAATAATTTAAATTTCTATTTTAGCAGAAGAAATTTTATTTGGAAGCTAAGAAGATAATGTGAAATTATCAACGTTTAACAAACAAATGTATTTAATGATTTTAACTTGAGTATTGAATTAAAAACCTTGTATACGAAATATCAACACATAATTTTTGATTATGTCACAAACGTACATTATGATTTCCTTATACATGGATTCGCAAAACTGAATCGTGTCATGGATTACTAGATAGATAGCTTATTCCATTCATTTCTGTACATAAATACTTATTTATTGACATCCAGGGACATTCATTGATATTTTTTATACATTAAGATATTTTCCACTTTAAGTCTCATTTGACATGGTTTTATGTGTTAAAAAATGACATTTGCCATAATTACCTGAAATGTATCACAATTCTATTATTTAAGAATTCTGAGACTCATTTATCTAAGAAAAACGGTTATTGTACAATGACAGACATCCATTCGTACTAATATTCGGTTTCAACGCATTACTTACCAGCGTCAGGCAATGCTTTAACTAAAACTGTACAAAATAAAACAATTAGCTCTTTTGTTAAGTGCATTTTAATCAATGAACTTCAGTTATTTAAAACAAGATACGATTTTAAATTATTCATTTCTTAAAACATGATTTAATGCAGAGTTTATAAATAACCTTAGATGTAAAATCAGGGAAGGCGCATGTTTGAAATCATTGAAACTGAAAGTTAATACATTAAAGACTATTACAAGAATAACAAATATCATTGAATGAAGATATATTTTGTTAAAGATTTAAAATCAAAATTTCACTTCAATAAATAATCATCTAAAATATGTCCGTTATTATAATTTTGGAATGATCATGCGTGAACAAACACATAAATTCTTGTTCTATTACCGTTCAAATAATTCAATAAATTATACACAATTGTATCGTATTTGTGAAATTTGTTCGAAAATCATTTCATTTGAATTGTCGGATTTGTGAAATATATGTAGTGTTTTAACAAAAATAAACATCATTCAACAACATATGTATCTGACATGTCAACAAAGCAATATAACACGAATTTTGATAAATGATCCGCTTATACATCTCTCAAACAATTAATGAATCGAATATCGTATCAATGAATCAAAAATAAATACCTTCAATTTTAATTTTAAAAGTATAATTGGTGATAGCAAAAAATTTTACATTCATTCGAATAAGTTCAATGTGGTACTTTTTCATCCTATTTATCCCATATTTTACCCATCTAGGAGAGTCCCGCGAAATCCTGATATCACACGATGAAGAACTTGTTGAAAATATCCATCATTTGCAGGAATTTAATGGAAGAAATATCAGTACGATTGTGGTAATATTATCAATATATTTAGTACCGAATCAAGGAAGTCCAAAGTCATCCATTCATGCAAATGTGCTGGGATCGGCAAGTTAATCTCATCTACATCTTCGCATACGAATCCTCGTCAGTTAGCGAGGATAATTTTAAATTTTATCTTATTGAATTGGAGACCAACTACATTTATCAACATATGTATCAGTCAGCCAACGCGGGATTATTGAATCACTTTATTTGTAAACACGGCTTGCTATTATTTACCTTTGAGTCCCAACCAGGGATCTGGACACAGGTGCACAAAAGTAATATTACGTTTCATGACAATCTTGGAAGAGTCACAGATGTAATAACGAATGAAGAGGATCCGATACGCGTTGCGATCGTAACCGAGCAGCGAATGGTGGGTGATGATATAAATTTCAGCTTTATTATCTGAATATAAAAGATGGGATATGGCTTCTAGTATCCGAATACTCCACCGAACCACACTGGTAATAGGTACTTTAACAAAGGTTTAAAACAAGATTATTGTTTCTTTGTACATTAATTATTATTTATAGACAATGAAAATGGGTCAGTTTATTTGCAATCTTTTGATCTTGAATCCAAGAGGGTTTCAAAACACTTTGATCGTGTACGGAAGTATAGTTCATCCAATAATATTATTTGGGCATTTGTTGAGGTTTGAGATATTATAAATAGGCAAATGATCATAAAAAGTTGAAATTTTTCTTTGGTGGTAGTAGTCGAGATGCCATGTTCGTGAATATTCGAGTATACAATGTTTAACATGAGATTGATGATATCATAAACGTCGTGTCTCAAAATAAAATCATCTATGTGACCATCAAAGAAGAAGGCAAGGAGTCAATGTCTCTATTTATGGCTGAAATAACCGATTTAAATTTTCGTAAAATACCCAGCTTGGAAATTGATGCAGGTTCAGAGGACATGCTCGGTTCTTCTTCTTTATAATCACAGAATACCATATTCAGATGATTGAAAAGTTCCCCGGGATCGTCTTTCTGTCACAGTCCACAGAGTTAAAAGGAAAAATAAATAAATTTACAGCGATGTCATTGAATCACGCAAACTCTTTTTTACCAGTAAAGTATAAAACAAAGGAAAGTCTTTGTGAATGGGTCATTAATTTGATAAACTAAGCCATTATGTCAAATTTATATCCCTCCAACATATAATTCTTTAGAGACTAAAATACAGACGGCAAATAATAATCCGTTACTGATGTTGTCGTGGTGTAATAACTCATTAAAATCAGGCCATTTAATAGTAAACAAAGAAGACGATGAGCCTAGCATTATGATATCAAGGGACGGTGGCTATAGTTGGTCTGATGTAACGTCTAATTATCACTCAGACATCACCTGATTTCACTAAAATGATAGTTCTTAACGACGGAGAAATTCTGGTAGGTGCATCTCACAAACTCTTGTATCAAATGCAATAAATTTAGTGTCAGTTTTGATACTGGAGATACTTGGCAAAATCTAACATTTAATCATTCGGATTATAATACCCGATTTTTAGGGGACCCACAGGAGAAGCATCCCTTTCGATCGGTTCGTTGTATCGGCTTCGTTTGGAGACTCTTTGAATTCTTTTTTGTTTCACCTATGGTTAGGCTCTTCAAGCAGTCACGGATCTCTTCTAAAATTCCTGCCGAATTAGAATTAATTGCAGCGACCTCTTTAGCTCCCTCATCCTCATGATCAATCTCACAGATTGCGAAGGGTTTTGGAATGTGGGATGTTTGTCTCTGAGGATCAGGAGTGAGAAGGATATTTGCGGCTTGACACAATTTTGCTGGGTCTGATACCTCCATGGCCCGTAACTGAATGGACACCGAGTGTGGTAGTTCTTTCAAGATCTTTTGCATCACCAAAAACTCTCTATCTATCTTCGAAAACGTGGGCCGGGCTGCTTTGAGAGCACATTCCAAGTCCGTTTTGAAACTGAACATGTCTTGTCCCGGAGCAAGACTCATATTCTCGAACTTGGAATAATCGGACGAGAGCTTGTCGGATCTTTTCGAAATGTCTCCCATCCATTCCATTGTCTGCTTCAACTTCTTCTCGGATGCAGGAAGAGAGGCCATGGGAGAGTTCTGGTACTCCTTTAGGAGGTCGTCGTCGTAGAAGGTTGGAAGGATTGATGACTGCTTCTCGGGGGACCACCCCTCGAATTCAGCGCGTAATTGGAATCTGAATATCCATGATGATGGATCCGACGTTCGCGAAAAGATGGGAAGGTTCTCTAGATTCCTCGTCGCCATTGTAATAGATGGATTACGACAACTAAGTAAGTTAATCTCTCTCGATCTCTCATGAGTATGCTACAATAATATAATATTAATATTCTAACATTTTACATGTATGCACGCTCTGGGTTGTTAGGACAGCTATATTCTTGTTATTTTCTAAATGAACGCATATAAAACGTGGATAACTACAACATCATCTGGGAATCATAAGTTCATTTATAAATGGCTGGCATATAGAATATATGTAATACAAATCTGCTAAACCTCCGCACTCAGCGGGATCATTGATGATATTGTTTGAGATAGTAATCACAATGTACGAATATTTAGTTAATATTTATTTAATTCAATGATGAATTTGATCGCAAAGTTAGATTCTGCAAATACATAAGCTAAATATCGATAGATGAAAGGATAATACACTCTCTAAATATTCTGTTTATAAACAATTATTAAAAATGACGACGAAGGTATCGTCTAACAGAGGTTATCTGTATGAATTCTATATTTATTGATATCAATACCAGACACTACCGAACCAATCACATAAACCTTAACTGTGTCGATTGTCTGATCAAAACAATACAATAAATTATAACCCAAGAATATTATCGTCATCTAAAAACCAAAGCTTTGCTTTCTCATACTATATATTCAAATAGAGATCCTGCCATATATTTGTTAAAATATTGAATACAAATAATTGATGACAAAAGAAATAATTTTTCAAAGCAACATATATTACTATATTACATCTGTCTGTAAAATCAATTTATTAATGTAAAAGATTGAAATCATGCGCATCGTATGTAAATGTAATAAAATAAAAATAAATAAACATGCTATATTTCATTGTGCTACATTCATGCCCATCATAAAGCTAGGATTTAAAGAATGAAAATTTCACAACATTGGGAATATTGATTCAAATTATACAAGAATTAAAGCAAAATATGAAAATGTTTTGGCGAATGTCATTAATAATGCAATTATTAGAGTTTTTTCTGTTTAAAGGATTATGGCTTAATATTATCAACTGGAATGAAACAGCGTTAAAGTCGGTGGATTAAAAAAATTGTTTTGAAAATCATATAAATTTGATATTTAACGATCATTCGTACTTCACGATATCAATATCAAAATCTGAATTTGATAATCCTTCAAAAACTTAATATATTTACACATAAAAAATTCGCTATTATAGAATTTTGATTCCGTAGACGATATATACGTGCGCATTTTATAAAGTAACTAACTCAAAATGATACAAAATAATAATTACATTTTTAATACGTGTAAATTATTGATGGAAAAATGTACACAGAGCTATCTGAGATACATAAATTGTGCAACGTTTGAACTTTCAATATATTAAATATTTTAATTTTTTTTTATCAAATTTCAACGAACTTCAACAGTATTTACAATCGTCATTTTTCGAATGAAGAACATGAATATTATACGACATGCCATATACAAAATATAGGCTTATTGTGGAGGATGAGTCAAGTCTAATTATGTATCTTATACGACTTATAATATTTCTTTTGAGAAAATGTATAATTATGTATAATGTAAAGTTATTGTATACAATATTTTGTTGACAAATCAAGATAATTGAGACCTGACAGGACGGTTGTAGGCTTTTCTGGCTCCAATTCTATAAAGTCACGATATATAAAATTAATATAAATCATGTTGCAGAGAATTTGTATGTTAAGAGATATGTACTTTAAGGCGTTAAATTGGAAATCAAATTAAATATTTAGCATCCATTCAAAACATTCAACCTTATACATGGTTTTCATTTAATTTCGAGCAGGATCCATTTACTATCGACCATCACTAGCCTTCATCAGTGAGCACCCGATCATTGTATATTCCGCACCCGAACATTAATTATTGCGAGCCTGAAAACGACATACGTAATTTAAGGCTAAATGAGTGAAACCATTATTTATTAACTTATAATTTTCTTAAATTGGCAAATGAGTAAAAAAAGTTCACGTTCCTCATATGCCAAAAATATACAGAATGTACACAATATTAAATAATTTCCATTGTTTACACTTACCAATAGATTTTCTAATGATTTGAGAGGATTACACAAAAGCGCTTATAATACAGTTTCAATTCATTTTTGATATTTCTGGTAAAAAACTTGCAATGCGCGTAGGGAAAAGATCCGTTCGAACGTCTATTTTGACGGTAAAGAATCTTGCTTGATAAAACCGGCCTGAATAATTTTTTTAATAATTTCTGCGTTTTTGCATTATGAGGATGGGGACCTTATTTACTCATTTTTCCATTTAACAAAATTATAAATTCGTAAATAATGTATAGACTCATTTAGCCGTAAATCACGTATGTCGTTTTCAGGTGCGCAATATTGAATGTTCCAGTGCGGCCTGACGAAGGGTAGGGATGCTCGATAGTAAATGGATCAGGCTCGAAAGTAAATGAAAACCCTGTAAGCCTTTTAAATGAAATTCAAAAATTCTGTTTCCTATCTTTGACGTTCGGAAAGTAAATGGATCATGCTCGAAAGTAAATGAAAACCCTGTAAACAAAGATATTCCTGATTAAACTTACCAAAAATATTTGGCAAGGATAGAATAATAAATAGATATATTCAAGTATAAATTGGCTCATTTACCCCGTAAATTTTCGAGTTTAACCACATAAAGAGATATTAAATCAGGTTCTTTCTTAACAAAAACTATTTTATCTCTATATTGAACTTATCTCTGGTTTATAATGAAATTTCTTGATGAAAAGATACAAATAATAAATTAAATTAGTATTTATATCAAATTTCAAAAAATAAAAGCTGTTTGATATCTTAAAAGATTGGCGAGTGGGCTTTGACCATTTAAAAGCAATTAATTTATATTTACGGGATTGTTTGATTACATCCATCTTGTATATAGGTTAATACTGTACATCACAAATAGGGATTTACATGGGTTCTTTTTTAAAATTTGTATTACACCATTTTTCTGTCAAATGTCGATATTAGGCTGATGACATTCAAAGGTTCCGATGTCTCATGATTATAATAAGTAAATTTTAGAAAGATTCTCTGCTGTAAGGCAAATCCAATTTCAGTAAACCCCAACACATATTACACCCGTGAATCTGAATGAATATTCTCACAACCCTAAAAGGTAGACTCTAAGTAAATATCAATTTATTCATACAGATACATCAGAACCTTTGAATGTCGTCATCGAGCAGTCTACCATTTTGGACGGAAAATGGAGTACGGTTGAATTACAAAAGTAATATTTTTGAAAAATGGCCCTTGAGACAAATATTCAAGTATTTAAATGTATTGAAACACAAATAATATATTTAGTTTAAAGTCAATTTAAAAGTCAAATACACATCTGGCTTCAGACGAACCTACACAGTTGATGAGTGATAAAAATGAGATTATTTTTTAAAAGAAGACTGTATGCTGCAATATTTTGTGGTAAATTGTGGCAAATATATGTATATTCAACATTGAATTTTCGTTCAATATATATGAGGAAACTCATAGTGATCATACAAAAAATATTAAGAATTTCAGATTTTATATTGATTAATTTACTTGTTTTTAGATTTACCGAAATCATGTCTTCTTTCCCATTGTGAATATTTCTGCTTTCCATACACAACCGTCGTTTTCCGATGTGGATGTCCCGATGGGATGAAATTCAACGAAGTCACTCAAAAATGTCAATGTGCAGACGGGGGAGACACTTGTTCAAGTACTCTACATTATAAAATGAGTTTGTCGAATCGATGAATTTCAATGCCAAAATCGACGATGCATTCTTCGAATGTACATGTGTGATGGCATCGATAATTGTGGAGATGGGTCAGATGAAAAAGAATGTGTAAAAAGTTTTGATAACGCTAAATAAAGTTTGTAAGCCTGGTCAACTCTTGTGTACGAAGGATAGTAAGTGTCTAAACCCTGATTTAATTTGCAACGGCTTCCATGACTGCTCTGATGGATTTGATGAAGTGGAATGTACGAAACGTTGGATTTGATTAACACAGTAACTCTGAAATGTAAAGAAAACGAATTCGAATGCTTGAATGAACGATGTATTCCGACACATAAGGTATGCGACTCAAAGAACGACTGTGGGGATGAGAGCGATGAAAAACGATGTTTAGGTTAAATTTTATAATAAACTCAGAGAAAAAATGCGAGGCGTCAGGTAGTTATTGCGACGATGGTACATGCCTTCGCCATCATGAGATATGTGATAATGTATTTAATTGTATGGACTTCAGCGATGAACGTGCATGTAAATATTTATTAACAAAGGTAATCCTCGGATATTCCAAGATCCTAATATCACATGTTTGCTAAAATGTGATGATCGTTGCCTACCTTTTAAAAAAATATGCAACCACATCACAGATTGTCGTGACAAATCTGATGAATTATCATGTGGTACGATTTTTGATTCCAAATTAACTTTGTTTTGATAATACACAGAGATTGCTCATCTCAAAGTGCAAGCTCTACATTAAAAAGTAAAGAATTGAGATTTCATGTGTTTATTTGATTGCATTGAATAGAATATCAACATTTTTGTCCCTGACTAAATGTTACATGTTTATTCATAACATATATTTTAACGAAAAATTCCAACAAAAGCTGTACGATCAACGCATGCGTTTTATGTATGACGTAAATAAAAAATAAAACCCCTTTCTCATATAATTAAACTTAAACCCATGATAATATTAAAATACAGCCAAATCGCTTATTGTTTAAATTTTACAAATTACTGGAGATACGAATCTAAATTTGAGATGTCAGGAGATAAAATTCAAAGCACCAATATCCTTTTATAGACCATTTTCCTTCCGAAATAACCGACTCTTATTTTGACATTCAAAGGTTCCGATAAAAATTTATTATAAAAAGTAAATTTTAGAAAGATTCTTTGCTGTTAGGCAAATCAAATTTCAGGTAAAAGCAACAAATATTCACCTCTGGAATCTGGACGAATATTCTCAGAAAACTCAAATATCGAATTTATATAAATATAAATTTACATATTAGTATACAATCGGAACATTTGAATGTCAGTTTGCAAAGTCGGTCATTATGGACGGAAAATGATATCATGTATAAAATTACAATATTTTACATTCTAATATTTCACAACAATAATATGGTTAACGTATCGTAGGATATACAATGAAATGTCCATTGAAATCCAAACGTTGCCAAGATGGAGAGGGATGTTATGGCGAGTCTCATAAATGCGATGGTTTCAAAGATTGTTCTGATGGAAGTGATGAAAACAATTGCCCAGGTTCATTCATATGTCACATAGGTACACCTCGTTGCATTGGAAATGAATTTTTCAAATGTGGATATAGCTCAAAAATTTGCCTGTCTAAATTGTGTAATGGGTTCAGAGATTGTGAAGATGGATCAGACGAGGGTCCTAGTTGCAGTTTCTCTTTGATATATTGAGAACAATATGATAAAATAATAAATATTTCCCTAAAGATTGAAGAACGTGGTAAAGTATCTTTCTCGTGGATTCACGAGAAATCTCCTGGCCAATTCGATGTGTCAATACTAAATATGTGATATTTTACTCATTTCTAGAGATACAAAATTTACATATAGAAAAACGGTGTCCAAAAACGCATTCATATTTAACGGGCATGTAAACTGCGGCCGATATTTAATAATGGTTCGTTTTGAAGGCAAGGTTATAAAATACCGTCATTACATCTATGAAGATATCCAAGAATCTTCCCCATACAATCTTGAATATGATTTGAGTAGAAAGGTTTTGAAATGGGAATCAAATGTACCCCATTGTCGGTCTCATGTATTTTATGTAAACATAAAATTAATTTCAGATCGAGTGTCATCGTGGTAAAGATTTATTGCGAGAAATTTTTCGGAAATTAATTTTTTGAAACAAAGTCTGTCATGGGGTGACGTTTGTAGGGTAGGAGTAATTTTAAATAGGTTGCAACGTGTCCGAAATCTGTTTATAACATTTCATGCAGTTCTTTTTCAAAAGATTTGACTATTGAGCAATTTTTGGGGCATGCGAGAAAACCTGCAATCATTGCAATAACAGTCTTTTTGGTCCTCATTCTCTTATTCATTGTCTTTTACTGGCTTATTAAAAAATATATTAACAGAATGCCATTTGAACATATGTATGTCCATCGATTCACTTTCAAACAAACGATGGGAAGGCATGATACGATGAGTAAATGTGATAATTTATTAGGTTAATAGCAAAATTTGATCATGTATCAGTATTTATGTAAGACAAAATAAATTTCATAAATTATTCTTAATTATAAAGTAAATTTACGGGTCAAATTGTTATTAAAATCATTCTTTTATATTTCGAAAGATTACAGGAAATGGTGGGGTCTCATGATTTAATGTCTGACAATCGAAAACTAGTTGTGACAAAAAATACTTACAACCGACTTTTTCATGGCTTGATTAAAATATTTCCATTTTTATGTTCCAAACTAAAAAAATTACAATATTCACATTTGGATACAAGTTGTATGAAAATGAATATAGCATTTGAGGATGTATATTTTATTCTGTCGCAGGTGAAAAACGAGTAAAAACGATCTCACCTAGTTTGCCATTATGAACGTTATCCTGAATGCCATTTATGGTTCACATAAAAAACATTATAATTCACAACAATCCTTTAGATCTTCTTAATGGTATTGATTGAATTTTTAATATATTTTATGTTAATAATATCGTAAAATATTTTAAGAACATATGTGTAATATATGTCCTTAAGTTAAGAAGTAATTTCTATCATAGATACAAACATTTTTGACGTGCCACGAGATATCGTCATCAATCGCGATTTTCAACTTTTAAGATCATGATGATGAGTTCAAATTTTGGCATCAAAGACTCATATTCAAGATTGTAAACAAACATAATTGAAATCATAATGGAAAGAAATTTTGTTTATTTTAACGATTTGGCATATGTATTAATTGACATAAATTTTATATTACATTTTATTGCATTATACCATTTTCGGTCCAAAATGGTCATCTTTTCGATTGAGACATTCAAAGGTTCTGAAATGATTTAAATAAAAAAATTAAATTTTAAAAAGATTCTTTGTTTTTATGCTTAATCAAATCTCAGTAAACGACAACACATATTCCACTCTTGAATCTGAATAAATATTCTCACAGCCCGAAAAGGGTGTATTTATATAAGTATCAAATTACTTATAAAGACTACGTCGGAACCTTTGAATGCCATCAACTGAATGTCTGCCATTTTTGACGGTAAATGGTGTAATTTTTAAGTAAATTTCTACAATTTAGACAATACACATTTCATGGCAATCAAGTATTTATTTTTATATATTTTTTAAAGTAGTTGAATATTTTATTTCTCAATTTAAAATATTTTGAAACCGTAAACAAGATTCTAAAGCATGAAAAAATATAATTCTTTATCTTTCTCTGACTAAATAGATAGATACTATCTTACGATGAATAACGAATGATTATAAATCGTCATACAGAAAAAAAATGTTGGAATCGATATTGATATAATGTAACAAATTCATTGTTAATGGTATGGGATTATTTCATGTAGGTTTAGGTAATTATACGCTTGGTATTATTCGATTTTTAGTTAAAAAATATCTTGGTCATATAAATATCATGTAAGAGCAATTAATTAAAATATTTTTGTTAAAATACTTGATTTGTACGATCAAATGATTTCTGATTAACATAAATAGATTTTTTGAGAAATATATGTAATTCAAACATGATATGACGTAATTATCTGTTTATATTTTATTAACAATCTCGCCTATGAACACGGAAAGGTTTTGTGTTAGGTGTTCACAAGGCAATTCTAAAACAAATGTTCATAATGTTATGTGTTGTAAAAATTTGATACACGCCTGAATTCATTTTGTACATGATAATTTATTGGACTGTATTGTTTCAATATTTCTTGATTCTTTGCGATTCTAGTGATTTGGAGATAACTAACAATGAAAATTTTATAAAAACTACTAAAAGCGAACAAGATATTAATGGAAAAAAGATCAAATCCTTTGTGGTATTGTTTCCTTGATATCAGTATAAAATTCAAGAGAGCGAAACGCGTCAAAATTTCCAATACTGCAGCGATCCTAAAGTTAGTCGCATATACTTGTTTATGTCTAAATCTGAAGGAAATAATGGTGCTGACTTTTCTGTGTATTGGATTAAATTGGAGAGTCAACAAATTTACAAGCTCACAACTGACAAATTTAAATTTAAAGGTGTTTTGAATTACATGGTTTGTCATTCAGGACTAATAATATTCACTATTTTTCAAAAATCCGGTTTCTGGATGCGCTATCCAGGAAAACCATTTCAATTTTATGATGGTTTTGGCCTGATCAAAGAAATTAAAATATGTCCTGTTGATCAAAATCAATTAGCGATATTGACCGAGGATGCTACGGTTTGTCAAATTAATGATTTTAGCTTCATCATCTGAATTTTAACACCAATGTATCGCATGAGGTATCGAAATTGTCTTCCAAACCGCTGTGGTAATAATAATTATTTATGCAGGTTAAAAACAATATTGTTATATTTGCGTTGAGTAGATTATAATATATAGATAATGAAAAGGGGTATGTTTCCCTTCAAATGTTTACTGCAAAATCCAAAATGAGTATACGTGTTATGGCGCATGTCTTAAAGTTCAATGTATCTGAAAACATTGGCTGGGTATTCGGAAAGGTTTCGCTTGTTTTACTCAGAAACAAAATATAAAAACATTGACATTTTTTATTATTGACGAACCTAGGGATGCATTGTTCGATACTACAGTACACTTTGCGCATGATTAGATTGATGACATTATGAATATCATGTGCCGCAATAAAACAATATTTGTTGTTTTGAGGGAGATGCATAAAACCACATCATCTGTGTGGTTAGCTCAAACAAGAGACCTGAGGTTTCGGAAAATATCCCACATGATGTTGGGTATGAACTGGAACAAAAACATACCGTCATTAGACTCATTACAAATTGAATATCATATCGGCTTGATCGAAAAATTAACTGGAATATTCTACATATCACAGCTTGTTCGAGTGCGCGGAAAATCAACAATGTTTACTGCCATTTCTTTTAACTATGGAAATACATTTATACCCCTGAAATATATAACTAAAGATGGTCTATGTGAATGGGTAATTGGTGAAATATATTGAGCCAAGGTGCAGAATTTACATTCCTCCACAAAACGATTCAATAACATTAAAGATTGAAACCGCGAATAATAATCCACTGCTGATGACGTCAATGTGTATTTACTTTCATTAAAAAGGTATATTAGTCATAGACAATCAAGAGTTCGAATCACGATTGATGATATCATTCGATGGAGGATACAGCTGGGGAGATTCAATTTTTAATTATAAACATACGACTATCGAATTTAATAAAATGACGACTCTAAACGACGGAGAGGTCTTAATTGGTGTGGCTGATAAGCTTTAGTATCAATATTGTAAACTCAGTTACAGTTTTGATTTTGGGCTTTCATGGGTTGAATCAAAATTCAATCCTTCCAAATATCACACTAAATATCTGATAACAGGTCAAAAATTATCTCGGTTTAAATTTTTAGCCTTCACATTTTCGGATAAAAAACCGGGATTCGATATTGTCGTAGAAGATTTTTCAGAACTTTTTGGTAATTTCCTTTGTATTATATCAAGAAAAAAAATGCGAATCGAAAGATTATAACATTTATACTCCTGGACGTGATGTATTTAATTCATGCTTTCATGGCCGAGATGGATATGTTTATACAAAAATTTCTACGAGCTTATGCGACAGTGCTTTACTAGACCTTCCTAAAATTCAACCCAAACCATGCGTCTGCACAGCAGAGGATTATATATGGTAATAAAAATAACCATTTGTTTTCAAATTATACCTAAATCATAAATTTATTTGATTAAAATTAGGAACCTACGTCGTCACATAATTAACGATAAATTTCAGAGCAAAAAATACAAAATATCGAGGGCGTCTTTGCCAAAATTGGAACTAATGATTTAGATAATTTGTTGAGAACACACTATGATTGTGACCTGTATATATATGTTTATCGGTTCTATATTTAATAATCATCGATCATAGTATGGCAAAATGTTAATAGCTTTAAATATAATAAAAATTAAAGAATTTACCCAAATTTCGCCATTTTTGACCAAAAATACCTTTGGTAGGCCTAGAACTGTAAAAAAATGAGATATATTCCTGTTAGTTTAACATCCGTAAATTAATTCTGACGATGAATGACATTTATTAAGTGACAGGATTTTTTTCTGTTAATTAAGCGACTGATTAATATTGTTGAACTAAATCCATATTGATCTGTAGCTTGGCGGCTCATTTTAATTTTGGACATTTTATGTTGTTAAATAATGAAATATATATTGCTCTGACTGCTCAAATATCTCAATTTTTCTTTATAATTTTTACACTGTTGCGGACGACAATAATTATATGTGAACAACAGAGTAATACATCTCATTTCAGATCACAACTCAAAAATATCTTCGAATTCAGTATTTGTTAATTTAACTAAGATTAGATAGTTAAAAACAAGCTTAAAATTAATTCACCACGCATGCGTGGTAAAATTTTTTTTTACATTAATAATATCAGTATAAATCATTCTTAACTTTATGAAAATATATATTCCAAAACAGTAAAAAACATTGTATTAGAAAAATGGAATGATAATCCAAAACAAATTCATGAATTTGTTTTTGTTTCAGTGATTACCTTTTATATGAATGTCATATTTTTCACAATATTCCCTTTCAAAGTTTGTTTTGTGAATACAGCCTATAATGGTAAATTTATAAAAAATAATGTTATGATGATTCGGATACCATCGTCAGTTAATACCATAGAGGACTTAGACCAAGTTTGATGTAGCACATTCCGACTCGATATTTATCTCAAACCAATATTTATAGTTTGTTTCAGGGATATAAAATATCTGAACCCAACCATATGATAAAATAATAACCTAGATAGATTTATATACCTTCTAGAGCAGTCTGTGAAGAGATTATGTCATCATGTAGACGAGTTTTTACCTATTTTTACATCTTTTATTTTCAATGAAATGGAATCGTATTGAAAAGCCTTGCGTGATAATTTTATATGTAATTATTTGTAAATTTTACACAATAGAATAATTTTAGTCCTTTCCGATCCCATTTTTTCAAAGGAAAATGCTATTTACCATCCGATAAATTAGTATATAAACATTACTATGACTGCGATGACCCTTCAGGGTTTTTTGTAGCCCCAACAAAGTATTACTCGTAATGTTAAGACCAATAAAATTTGAAGACAATATCTGCATCGAAGATCCAGAAAAAACGGAAGAACTCGAAATATGCCGATATCATAGTTGACGAAATTACTAATCATTAGAGGACCACCCGACCATCACAATTTATACACGAAGAAAACTGATGTTCGTGGATTTAATCAACGAAAAAAAGACACCTATATTATTTGCACCAGAATTACAACTCGATGATAAGATTATAAACTTCAAATTTGACAAATATAAAAAATGTATTTATTTCCACATCCCGGCGGGAATAAAACAAAAATGTTATGGATCAAAAAAAGATCTGTCGATATTTCACACTTTGGTAATAGAGAATCATAGAATCGCGAGCATGGATCTAGATCCTTCCAATCATTATATCTACTATCACGATAAGCATACTATTACAGTCACAGATTCACTTACATTCGTGAAGAAAACGATTTATCATACGGACGACGTCATAAATTTTTTAAAAGTGGATATGATTGAACAGTAATTAGTTCATAAACAGATATATTTATATATGTTGCTATATGAAAAAAACAAATGAGTTTCAAATCAGAATACTAACAGTTTACGGGGCTACACAAATTTGGTTTGATATTCCAAGAATGGTAGAAGAAATTAGAAACTCTGGTGTATGGTTCGATGTCTATACCGATGAAGGAGTTTATCGATATATTTGGAGAGTCAAAGAACAAAATCTAGTAATATTCAATAAAAAAAGATCAAAAATTCCACACGTGATTTCAACTATATCAGGGTTGAATTTTCTGATCAATTTGTTACATCTCATGGATATAATTTCATGAATTATTTTGTATTGTTGAAAAATATTGAAAGTGGAAACATTGAGGGTTCCATAGATCATGGTAAGAATTTTACAAAATATTGCTTAATCAATAATTTGAAGTTCAAAATTTCCGAATTGGTCATATTATTTTTATATTTTTAAAATCAAAAATTTCATCATGAATTTTATAAAGAATGTACTTTTTAGGGTTTTACCACAAAGAATTTAGATTCACGAACGTTTACGAGATATTCTTTTTATATATTCAACACACATTTTTCCAATAGTTATCGATTATATTGTCGTAAAAATATTTCGAGATTTATGATAGTAGAAATCGGACACTCGAAACGAAGACTGGCATATTTTAGATACCATAGATTTTTTTCATTTTTAAACACATTCACGCAAAAGCAAATAAACAAACAGATAGAATCTCAAAATTTACAAAAAATAGGCAATTTAAAACCACACGATGATTAATACCTTTATACTTGTGCGCATGGGACAAAAAGTTTCCAAAAAATATATAGTTAAATTTTCATTAATTATGTATATTATTTTTGGGACATCTAATTTTTGGACAAATATCAAATTTATGAAACGATCATCAGCTTAATTGACACAATACACATATAATCATTCTCTAGTTTTTTTCAAAATCATCATAGGACTGTATTTCCGGTGTATAGAGCGTACCCTTGTGTTGTTCTTACCCCTAGATTTTCCAAGAAGTTGTAGTTCTTACATAATTAGGGCCTCACTGATGTATACACCATTTTTTGTCCAAAATAAGTGACTTTCAGATGATAACATTCAAAGGTTCCGACGCTGAATTTTTTATAAAAAGTAAATTTTAGAAAGATTGTTTACTTAGGGTAAAATCAAATCTTTGTAAACGACACTAAATTATCTACTCTAGAATATGAATTGGTATTCTAACAACCCATAAAGGTAGAATCTATTACAATATCAATTTACTTATAAATACTACGTCTGAACTTGAGAATGTAATCATTGGAAAATCCCCCATTTTCGACGGAAAATGATGTCAGCTGAAACGTTTAAATCTCTGAACAATACCAATGGTTAAAATCAAGATACTACGGTAAACGGTAAGAATTCACGTATTCACTACATCATTGTATAAGCCGAAGCGTTACAATTTCAGACAAAACCCAACTAATTTTACAAGGGAAAATACAGTTGGTTATCTCATCATCATTTTAGCTATCATGGTCTTCAATACTGTAAAGCAGAGACAAGACTTTCCAGAGTGCGAATAGAAATTTTTTACTACTTTCCTAGACGTCAGAAGGTAAGTCAGTAAATGTTTAGAAAGGAAGAGTTTGGAATGTCAATTCTGTCAATACACATAATGGTGCTTAACTTGAATACCAATTTGTATGAGACAATCACATGCGAAGAGTACGAAAATCGGGTTCGAGTTAAAGTCGGTTAAAAAATGCACTGGTCATGTTTGAACGCCTTCAATGCAGACGTCCGAATATAGGAGTTAGACTATCACCTGAGTGATATATCATTTTGCTTTTACAGAATTTGAAGATCCTTGACACCTTATAAAAATGTATAAGAAAATGTGATTCAAAGATTATAATAGATTTATCATTCGTTTTAAGTGATAATTCATTATAAAATATATTGAGATAACCTAAACCGTTCACAATGAAAAAGTTAAACTTCGAGCCTCGGCTACCGATTTTCAACGATGATTTATCTGTGAAAAATTTATGGGGCTTGTATAATGGCACTCATAATACTTTGAGGAAGAGGATTAGTTAAATTTAATTTCGTTATATTTGTAATATTATTTCCCATGTTTTGAATGTTATTATATTTAGAGTTGCCAAAATCCTGTCGATTTTCTCATTGTGAGTATTTCTGCTTTCCCAAAACGACGGAGTCTTTTATTTGTGGATGTCCTGATAATATGAAACTCAATGACAATACACAAAAATGTGAATGTTTAGATGGGAAAAATAAATGCTCAAGTAATCGACCGAATAATTCAGTTTGCCGACGTGATGAATTTTATTGTTCAAATCGAAAATGTATAGCTAAGAAGTATATGTGTAACGACATTGATGACTGCGGGGATGGGTCAGATGAAAGTACGTGCAATAAAAGTAGTGGATGCGTTTAATTAAGTTTGCCATGACCCTGAATATTGGTGCTCGAAAGATAAAACATGCTTATCTCCTGCTCTAATCTGCAATGGTCAAGAAGACTGTTCGGATGGATCAGATGAGTTGGAATGTGCAGCACGTATCATTTAATTAAACAGTAACTTCACTTTGCCACGAAAACGAATTCGAGTGCTTGAATGAACGCTGTATTCAGAAAGACAAAGTATGCGATTCAAAGAACGACTGCGGAGATTGGAGTGACGAGAATAAATGTATTGGTAAAATGTGTTTTTAAATTCAGAGAAAAAATGCCGGGATTTCGGTGGTTATTGTGATGATGGCGCCTGCATTCGCCCACATGAAATATGTGACGATATATTTCATTGCTTAGATTTTAGCGATGAACGCGCATGTATATTTGAAATATATTGTAGGCAATCCTAGAACTTTTGTTGATGTAGATATATCATGTTTGGTAAAATGCGATAATCAATGTCTCCCTCTCAATAAAATATGCGACCATGTAACCGACTGTGAAGGTTATTCAGATGAAGAATCATGTGGTATGTGATTTTTTTCTGTTTTGCGCATGTAAAAATCAACTTTTTTCGAATAATAATTAAAAAAACTATGTATGCACTGTATATTAACACCAAGCAAGCATAATTTTACATAAAATAGCCTTAAAACTAGAAACCGCTCAAGATCAAATGCTTCTGTTATAACCTATCTATGCTTGTTTGGTAAATTATTTAAAAATCATTTTGAATATCTATTATCAGGATTAATAATTAGTTATACAATAACGATATGCGCAATACCGAAAAGAATATTCGACGTTTCAACTTTTTTAATTAAAAACTAAAAATTACTACCGAATAATTACTAAAACAGAGAATATAGTCAACTTTGTTCGATCGCTGTTTGCCTATTCGATGAGCCTGCTGATCGAAATGGCCGATTTAGGAAGAAAAAAACCGGTAGCGTGACATCAGGCAACACGTTTTCAACATTAAATCGTACAAAAAATGGTATCTTTAGGAATCTGAACTTTAATGTGTTTTATGTGGAATTGTTAAGTTTTTATCGATCAAATACCTGATCAAATCGACTACCCTACATCTGGATAATTTTCAAATATTTTATTTGTTTTTTTACTATATTCTAGCAATGATTAAAAGTTATGATAACCTAATCCACAATATTTACTTAGATTTCTAGTATTCATACCAAAGTATGGTCCCTGTCTTCTACTGAGACGAAACCAGATCAAGTATAGGCTTCTACTTTAAACGTCATAGGCATAGGTAGGTTAACATATGAAAACATAGCGTATGTTTCCGCTTTAAGCACTGAAAAATATTGTCATCAATTATCTATAAACAACGTTATTTTCAACTCATCTGCTGTTAGATTATGCTTAAATTCTTTGATTTGAATTTTGTTTAGCATTATGGTATAAAAATAAAGTTTAATTTTATTTGTTAAGGTTAAGTTTAAAATGTCATTATATCCATAAACTCGACATCAGTCTTTTATGAATGATTACTCTGTATGTAAGCTTTTTCATCCCAAGTAGAATTAGCAAATATTTATTTAATATTCACAGCTGAATTTTCTTTTACAGGGTGTTCATTTACTTTCGAGCATGATCCATATACTATCGAGCGTGACCCATTTACTTTCGAGCGTGATCCATTTACTATCGAGCATCCCTAGCCTTCATTAGTGCGCACCTGAACATTTATTATTGCGCACCTGAAAACGACATACATGATTTACGGCTAAATATGAGTTTACCCATTATTTATTAATTTATACGTTTCTTAAATGGGCAACCGGGTAAATAATGTTTAGACTCGTTTAGCCCGTAAATCACGTATGTCGTTTTCAGGTGCGCAATAATCAATGTTCAGGTGCGCACTAAAGAAGGCTAGGGATGCTCGATAGTAAATGGATCACGCTCGAAAGTAAATGGGTCACGCTCGAAATTGAATGGTTCATGCTCGATAGTATATGGATCATGCTCGAAAATAAATGAAAACCCTGAAATAAATAGGTGAAATTATGTTAAAAAAATTTCAACTTATTTTGATGGAAGGATATATTATGAAAAAAAATGACTTTTAGAAAGATTCTTTGCTGCTAGACGAAAACAAATCTCACTAAACGACAAAAAATATTCAAATTTTGAATCTGAATGTATATTCTCACAGTCTTACAAGGTATAATCTACAAAAATATACATTAACTTCGGAAAATAGAGTCGGAAAATTTGAATGAGAGCATCAGAATGTTGGCAATCATGGACGGAAAATGGTGTACCATTTTTGAAGATAGTCTAAGTCTAGTGAAATTTAAGATGTATCAAATGTTCCCGTTCAAAATTATTCGAAGAATTTAAAGTGTATTTTAATTGAAATTTATTACACTTATATGCATTTAGGGTGGTTTAATCGAATTTTGTTATTAAATTCGGCTGGGCATAAATCATGATATGATTGGTGGTATGTTATTTTTGAACTGAGTCAACTCACTAGAATATCTTTATTCATCCTGGGATTTACTATTAAATATTCAGGAATTCGTATAATTATTATAAGAAAAATTGAATGGTGGCGTAACTTCATATCACCCAGAATAATGTAAGGGTCATATTTCAGTCAAATGTTACTACTAATCTGCTACAAAACTTTAATTATTCACATACCCGTTGTTCACTAATTATTGATAGGTATCTCGCCTTAAATTAATAAGTTTAACTAAACATACAAATCTATGTTCTTAATTGGTTAAGATGTCTGAGAATCTTTACTACTTCGAAGAAACATAAGGTTTAATTTTAAAGTATTATATACTGTAATTACATTATCGATTTAATATATTCTACTTGATTCAGATGGATTAATAACAAGAAATATTGGCATATGAACAAGATGAGTAATGTGCTTGTTGTTCAGATGTTTTTTTCAATGATATCGAATGTTTATCGGCGTTGGTTAATAAACAATCTAGGGTTTTCTAAATTAGGTCAGTAATTTTCCAGATCAAGTCCGTCCCATTATTTTTAACGCAAATTTATCAATAATTTACATAAAAAATTCTTCGTCAATTTATTAATTTCCTCTCATAAGTAACATCCTCTGAATTTATGCGTATTTTGTTAATAGCTATCATAGCCAGAAGATGTAATTTCTATTGAGCCACTTTCGTTTTATAATAAATAGTTTGGTTTCTGTTTTCGAGGACCCTCATAACCTGACATTCTTCAAGGCAAGGGATCATATATTCAATGAAAAGCATTTTGGCGCAATTTTGAGGCCTTTGAACTGTTCTTTTACAGTTGAATACACGAAATATATTTTCAAATTGATCAACGCGAGGTTCCACGAATCAATAGGTTCCAGACCCTGCTGCAAGAGAAAGGCCGAGACGTAATATACCTTTCATCCTACTCGCCTTTCTTAACACGGATTGAAAATCTGTCAACAAAATATAAAAACTTTGTATAACGAGCGCTGGGAGATAAGAAACAGACCTGTATAACCTAGTCAATAAATAGAAATTAAGCCTTCTGAATGCGATTGCTCTTACCGATATATGCTAAAATTGCTACATATGAGAGGAATGTAATGAACTGCTGTAGAATTTGTTTTAGTGAACAATATTGATAAAATTTGAGTCAAAAAATATGACAGTCTTGATCCGAAAACTCCATATCTAGGCGTTGATACACCTTTATTCATAACTGGTCCAAAAGAAAATACATTTTTTTATATGATTCATCTTCAGCCCATAGTCAGTATCCCATAGTATCATCATTATTGTAAAATATCGAGATCGCAATAATTTACAGATAAGGTATTTGATATATTTTAAACGGTATTCGTCTCTTATCATTCACCTCGATTCATTATTATCTATGGATCTTTGATCTAAATAATTTATCAAGAATATATTTTGTGATAATTATGAACTATGTTTTTATTATATTGATATATTTGAAAAATATATTTTATTATTGGAATTTTGTTATTTTTCAACGGTATTAAATCCGTTAGGGTATTATATTTCAATAGTAATTATGAATAGTTAGACGAGAATATCGGATTTTCCTGAAACCCGATAATACGGCGATCATGCTACAACATCTCATTTTTATAATATCATTTATTTTTTATACGAATTTTTCGTTTATTATTAGTAGAGTGTACCAAAGTCCAATTTCGGATATATCAATGTTTTACCTTTCAGAAAACAAATATTAAACCTCAAACGATAGATAAAAGATACAGTGATCTTTTTTCAGTCGATTACAATCTGTTACGAGTATGTCGTATTTCAAGGTTAATTCTTTCCGAAGAATGAATATGGGGGGGGGGGGCTTTGGGGGGGAGCTTTGGGGATGGTAGGGTGTTGAAAAATATCTAATAGTTTCAGTATTTTTTTTGCATTAAATTAAAATTGATAACGGGGAATGAAAAATAACTCATATATTTTGCCATATATTTGAATGAGATTACCTAGGACCTGTATAGATATATGACATCACAATTGAAGATATTCATGTTTGTGAACGTTTTTAATGATTGTATCAGATAAAAATTCAACGAAAATATTGAATTTAATACACTTAAATTCTTAAACAGAAAAACATTTTTCATTGTATCGGTTGAAGTCGCTAACGATTACAAAATAAAATGATATTGAAATTGGGTTAAATGATCTCTCGTATAAGAGAAAAACTGCGTATTAATGACCTATGATTTTCATATTATTAGTCATCACTATTTTGCTATGTTAATTCGTTCCTATATTTAGTTATTTTTTGTGCTATATACGTTTGGCTGGATTGACAAAAATTTGATGCTTTTACTGGTTAATTAGAAAAGCTTTCATATGTCGATGAGTATTATTTTGGAAAAGATAACAATCTCGATAAATTTAGACTTTCTTATGTTCAATAAATGAATAAAATCTTTTGCAGAATGAATATCACCTCCTTTGATTTACGCAGTCTTGATTTCTTCTTTATTATGAACAATATTAACAACCAAAATCCTTTTAATATCTCTGAAAAAAGGTTATAATTAATTGTACTTGATTGTTAAAAGTCCAAAACAACCAAATTGTGTTTTATGAGAATTTTAATTTCACCGATTATCATCCCATCACGTAACACTATTAATGGTCAAAATCAGCAAAAGTATAAGTAAAAATAAATTAAAGAATGAAAATAAATGTTTAAGATTACAGTCTATCGTAAT
Source organism: Thelohanellus kitauei (assembly GCA_000827895.1). Lineage (NCBI taxonomy): Eukaryota > Metazoa > Cnidaria > Myxozoa > Bivalvulida > Myxobolidae > Thelohanellus > Thelohanellus kitauei. The sequence goes on from JWZT01002010.1 coordinate 176,918, forward strand.
TGGCGCTATTTCGCCTAGCTGCATATTTGAAATACAATGCTTTCTGTCCAAATTAGTTCCTGGCCAGTCATTTTTGGCATTTTTCTAGTCAAATTCGGTGCGACTGTTTGTTTTCCTGCGGTTGCCATTCCAATTTGGAGACGAAAAACCCAAATTAACTTGACATAATCCAAATTGGACTAAAAAACCTAATATTACTCGTAAGCGCTGGAAAATAACACCTACACAAAATTGAACTTGATAAAAATGCAACATATGATTAGAATAACGCTAATTTGGACGCTAAAACAGTGTAATATATCAGCCAATATTTAATCGTATGATCATCCATGATAAAATAATTGTCTAACATTTTATTTTTTAATTAGGTGACGAAAATGTACATATACAATGTCGACTTATTGCGTATATTCTACCCGTTACTGTTTTATATTTAAAAAAAGCCACAGATATCATTTTTTCATAATCTGCGCGCCAATTATTAACTAAGATATATTATTTGATCAATTTTCTTCTATATATTAATAAATTACTTTTCTTAGGTTTCGAAATTACTTGCCCGCCAATGAAGCCAAAACTGTGTGATGATAAACAAGGCTGCTACCACGAGTCAGAAAAATGTGATGGTTTTAATGATTGTTCGGATAAAAGTGATGAAATGTATTGCCAAAGTATGTTTTAGCCAGATCTAGATCAAAGCGAGTGTTTAGGGAATGAATTTATTACTTGTGATGGAGATACAAAGATCTGTATTTCAAGAGTTTGTGATGGATTCAATGATTGTGAAGACCTGTCAGATGAAGGGGACCAATGCAGTACATCTTTTTGTGATTCAGATCATAAAGACAACATTAAAAACATTTCCATTGATATCAAAAAAGATGGCAGAATATTATTCACTTGGGCTCATCAAGATTCAACAAATGAATTCGAAATTTTAATATATTCAGTGTAATCCGTAGCCAATTTTCAGGGGTGGAAGCAATATAATCCGACAAAAAGTGGTTGGGAGGTCGATTGAAATTGATAATCATATCATTTGTGATCGATATTATATTATGGTTTACTCAAAACGCCGTTTAATAAAATACCGCCAATATGCGTATATTGATTCCTATGAAACAACTACGCCTTTCGAACTTAAATACGACATCAAAGATAATGTTTTGAAATGGGAAGCAAATATTCCTCTATGTCGATCAGTAATATTTTATGTATTTATCTTCTGAGTTCAGATTGAATGTTACGAGGGGCTCAAATTGGTGGCGCGAAATTTTTCCAATGTTAATTTTTTGAAACAACATCTGAAAATCGGAGCTCTTTGTCATGTATTACAAAAATTATATAGGTTGCCACGTGTCCAAAATCTGTTTTCAATATTTCATGTAGTCCGTTCTCGCACGATATCATCGTTCGAGATATCACGATTGCCCAGAAGAAATTACTTATTATCGCAATCAGCGTCAGCATCATTGTTGCCATACTTTTGTTTCTTGTCATATATTTTGTCCTCAGAAAATATTTTCTGATAAAATCATTTGGACAATTGAGAGTTAAAAATATAACATTTACATCACTCATTAAGAAACATAGCAACAAATGTAATTTAAATTATTTTAGTTGTTAATAAATCACGGACGACTGATAGTTACGGAGAAACAAATATGATACATTTATGACATTAACCATTATATAGATTACTTTAACAACATTTTATCAAAAATCTCAATTATTATCGACAATTAAAAAAAGTTGAGTTGGTTTATTACAGGGTTTTCTGTCCAAATACGCGTTCATCCAGTCCAATTTGTGGAAGCTGATTTTGCGCTAGTTTTCCAATTCGAATTCGCGTATCATTTTCTTTGTTAACATTATGCAGTAGATGATTTCAAACGAATGTATTGTGCATTTAATAATGCACTCGAAAATTTCCGTTTCTTGACAATATTTTTAATTTCTACTAACGTTTTAAAATAATTCTAATATTTAATGAAATAAATCCATCCTATAGCAGGATGAAGTCTAATATAAGGTTTCCCGACAAACCTCGTCAAATTTTTTTAACTCAAATTTTACTAGATATTTTTCCTTAAAAAAATTCTATTTGTTAATTTTTATCATATACGTAACAGCTTACGATGTATTAGCCTATTGCGGTAAGAGCCATCATAGTCAATAGTAAGTTCTATTGAGACATCTTCGATTAAATTAAGAAGGTCTGTTTCTGATCATGGGAACACTACTTTTACAATGTTCTTACATTACGATAACAAATTTTTCAATCTGGCTAAGTTAAGGCGAGTAGGGTTGAAGGTATATTATCCTGTTGTCATTTTCTTGCAGCATGGTCTTGACTCTATTGGTTTTGAATAACCTTATATTGTCCATTATTAAAAGACATTCCTGTATTCCACTAGAAAAGAACTGTTCAAAGAAATCCATAATGTATTAACGAAAATGTTCTTTATTGAAATGATGATCTTGCGCCTTGAAGAATAACAGGAGACCAGCGTGCATGAGATACGAAATGGAGATATTTACTTTATTCGAATGTGGCTCAATAGATAATTCACCTTCGGGCTGTGGTGGCTATTACCGAAATGTGTTTAAATAAAACAAGTGTTACTTAGGAGAGAAAATCCACGAATAGACATACAATATATTTTTTTTGAAACATTGTTTATAATTTTTTATGATTTTATTAAAAAATATAATAAAAACAAATTTAGTCATCAGTCAAAGAATATTAGCCGATAATTTTTTATTTCCGCATATGAAAAAAGTTTAAAATCTCGAATATATAAGGAAAAGAATGAAATAATAAATTTGAGCCATAGGTCAAAAAAACTGAATTAATTATATATTTGCGATTGGAACGTCTAAAATTTCAGAATATACAAAAATAGGCGAGATTATTAACTTTGATTAATTCATACATAATAATATAAATGAAATGACTAAATTATTATGAAATCTATAGAAAAATTTTAAATTGGTTTAAAAAGTCCGAGACGCTATCATAAAAAATTGAGTGTCATATTTTTATTGAAACTGTTATGATTCGCGAAAGGGTTGGAAATTTTTAATGAACATCAAGCAGGATTCCTACATTAAAAAAGGAGACTTTTTTATTGCCATAAATTTCAGGAGAAGTAGCCAATGTAAATATTTTATTTATGGACGGGTGAGTAAAATGTAAACGGCAAAAAAGAGGTGAAAAATATGACGAAATAGATATTTTGAATGTAGATGAAACGGTTTTTTTAATGACGCCAAACAAAATACTTATCTCAAAAGGAGAATTCGATTTGATCAAAATGTTTCCACAATATTTAAAATTTTAACTGAGCTCCAGCATGTGATGAGATAAAACACAGGATGTTATCATAGGCAAGCATCTTAACCTCGAGGCTTAACAAATCACAAACATTAGTGGAGTTCACTACTATACAGGTAAAAATGCATAAATGATATTGGATACTTTGATAACGAAATTTTGAACGCATCAGACAGCTTCGAAAATCATAATGAAAATTGTTATTTCTTTATTAAAATTGTCTTCAACGTTATAATTTAAGGGAAATACTTATTAATATGAAATTTTAAAATTTAACACTAAACGAAGCGTGCATTAAATGAGAGATGATAATATTATTCAAAATATTACATAAGGATGGCAAACTATATATGTGTTCATTTATTAGTGCGCAGACGAAGATAAAGAATTTGAATTCTCGATGTTTTTACGCGATCAAAATGATCGAGCATTCTTTGAGGTAAGGTCGGGTAGATACGATAGAAAATTTTATTCATCACTATGATTTTTAAATATGTAATAAATTAAACACTGAGGTTAAAACATAAATTTCATCCTCAATTAATGATGAATTTTGCAAGATAAATAATGTTTTTAACTGTAAAATTAACATTCACTATTACATTTTTGAAAGAGCCGAAAAACGTGGAATAGAAACTGATGGACAGTTGTATTGTATGAGTACCTGTAGTGTTGACATGCCAAGAGAAAACCCGCCAGAAATAACAACCACAGCTGTTATTGATGATCTTAAAAAAGTATAATATTATTTTAATGAGTATGAAGATATATAAGATAGATTTTAAAAAATTAAACTATAGTTTCAACAGAAATATCTCAATAAAATAACCAATCAATCTTAAAAACTTTACCTATTCGAAATACATGATTGTATTATTAAATTTTTATATGTTATTTTTGAAAAAATCTAATGAAACGAACATCCTGATACAATGAAATAATTTCGGCGATCTCGAACAAAATTCGTATCATCAGGTTTTTACTGTATTCGATTGGGATATTTTAAAATAGAATGCTTTCTCAGTAATGAAAGTAGTTAAATACTATCAAAAATCACTGATCGCATTATTTTTATCAGCGTTAGTGTTCATTTGAATTGAGGTATGATCAGTTTTAACCGTTAAATCATCCACAATAAAGATAGATTTTGCTGTCTTTAAATATTTGTTGAATATATAATAAAGTGTGTAGTGTTTTTGATTAGTTGATAGTGGAAATGTTGACGTGAAATCAAACATTCACCAGCTATTCGGATCTTTTCGACGCGCGACTAGTTTCAGAAAAATTTCTGACATAAATACACACTGCCACAATCAATGATATGATGATATTATCCACCGAGAGCAGAATGTGGGTATAATAAAAAACAAGGTATTATTTTTAAGACATGTATGATCAGTCTAGTATCAACAACCACAACTGTAATGTTGACCGTTAATTGTTTCAAAGGGTTTATTATTTAATCAATTGTCAAAAACACAAATACGATTTCTGCTTTATCTCAGATACTTCGGAAGATATAATTTGCGCTCCCTCACTATTGAGGAGATTACAAGGCTAAATTTAAGTCTCTTAAGACATCCGATTCTTCAATATTATTCATATCATATTCATCTGCGCATTCATGATTCAGATCAATAATAATAATATAAATGATATATTATCATTTCATTCCACAGTGCTGTGACAATATGCATATATTTCAAGGTCATATGATGGATCGTGTTAAAATTGATCATATATTTGTCGTTTATTAATTCGAACACGGTGACAATTAGTTGCGTTATTATAGTTTTGACAGTGATATTAGTAAAAACTTAATTTAAATTTCTAAAATCATGGTAAAAAGAGTGAATAGGTTAAGTATTGTTATAGGATAAAAATGTTAAACGTGCCACTTGACGTATTGTTAATAATGAGAATCTAAATAATTACGCAGAAAATTAATGAATCGAATAGTTTGAACGAAATACGCCTAAATAACCGAATCGCATAATATGTGTAAAATTTCTTCAATATAGGAGCATAGAATGGCGTATGTAAACAGCCTCAAGGTTTCTTACACAGTTTAACCAAACAAATTCTCCTGCATGTAATTTATTTTTAAATGTGAATCCAGGCGGCTGATATTGTTAACATGGTTTTCTTAAATATAAATTCTAATGAGGCAGAATCCGTTTTGGAATCATTCAGGGGAAAGGAAATTAAATATATTATATCATTTAGGAGTTTAAGACGTAAATTATAGATATCTGAAGAAAGATGTTGATCAATTATATCTTTATAGATTANTAAATATATATAGAGTCATATAGACACGGGAATAAAATGTTGGGTGCACATAACTAGAGTATGCGCGTATCGTGAGTGCACTTATCCAGAGTATACTGTATCTAAGCATTGCCTTTCTTGCTCAACATTAGAAATAGTGTCATTCATGCCAAAAGTACTACTTGCTGGGTGGTTTTTAAATTTCTACGTTGTAAACCATAAATTACGGTTTAATTATTATCCTTTTTAACTCTATTCTCTTATCTATCTATTGCTCCTATTTCCAATTTGAGATATATTTCTGAGGTGGCCTGGAGAATTTTGACGTTTCAAGCAATGAATATAGGCTGATTAAAAGCATTTTTTCGAATCTGGCCTCTTTGAGGAAATATCAATTCAAATTTCATTTATTAAATACTTGAGAAACCTAACGTATTTCTTTGAAAATTATGAGTATGTTTCGTTTCTTTGGTATTTTTTAAATTTTTTTCAACCAGACCAAAATAATTTTGACGAATTAACGAATTCGAAATTGTCTGACTTCAGCCTAGAACGGCCTCAGGTAACGTGGAATTTAGAAAGAATTTAATCACATCGACGTTTTCTATAAATTCGTATATTCCCCTCCAGAAATTTTTAATCCCTAAACATTGAGAATTCTGTTGACGTCCATTATGATTTTTAAGTATATCTATGAAATTTACGTAACCGGTCTGGAATGAATAACACCTTATTTGCATCTTAGGAATTCATGGTATACTCTAGACAAAAGCAGCGACTCTCCAGCATTATATAGATGTGATGTTTTGAAGTACAGTTTAATAGTAGACGGATGGTTTCACTTCCAATACTGCGGTTATTTTTATCAGTTTATTGAGACAAAAAATTTGTATGGATTAGATTGCTATGCCGAATTGATTTTGTTATATTCTTTTGTTTGAACAGTCATTGGGATGCTGAGTACATATCTTAAGCTATAATAACGGTTATAAACGTTCTGAAATCCTCTTGTGCTAAAATCAATGAGTAAATCCTTAAATACGAGACACTCAATTATATGAATGAAAAGATCTTGAATAAACGGTAGGTAAAATTTAGACAATAATTGTGTTAAACAATATATTCAATTATCTGTGTATAAATGTGATCCCTTGTTGTCGGTAGATTTCGTTGTCGGCCACACTGTGTTGATTTAACTAGGACCTTTGTTATATTTCTTCAAAAGTAATTTAAAAGTAATATTTTGAGTCGTTATTTGTTCAAACGACTAAATATGAAAATATTTTCTAATAACCACAATCATTACGGTGACACTCAGTGATGCAATAAGGAAAATTGTTATCTCAAATTTCATTAATCTTCTTCTATCAATTTCAAGATCATCGATCATGAAATAGCTCAAAAAAGAACTACATGAAATGTTTCACATTGATTTCCGACACGTTGAAACCTATTTAAAACGATCTTTACTCGACAAACGTCGCCCGAATTGAGATTTTGTTTCAAAAAGGGAACTTCTGAAAAACTTCGAGCCACTAGCTGTGTATCTCTACAGCATTCGATCTATAAATTAATACTATGATTACGTAGAATACATAAGATCGACAAGGAGGTACATCTGCTTCCCATTTCAACACTTTTGTAATAAAATAATATTCAAGAATATAGGGTGTAGATTCTTGGATATTATCGACGTAGACGTAATGTCGGTATTTAATTAGTCGACCATTCATTTTGACCAATACCAAATATCGACCGCAGTTGATATGCCCATCAAATTTGATTACATTTCTGGTCACCGTTCTTCGTTTTGTATCTTTTGTATCGCTGAAAATGAGAACAATATAACATGTTTTGTATTGTCACATATGATTGGCCCGTAGAGTGCCCATGAATCCACGAGAACGATACTGTACCCTTTTCCAGGATCTGTAGGTGTATGTTTTTAATATTATCAATTTTATCTGAATTAGAAATCAATTTACGGCACTTTTGACCTTCGTCGGATCCATCTTCGCAATCGTTGTCTCCATTACATACTTTATAAACGCAAATTTTGGAATTACTACCACATTTGAAAAATTTATTCCCGATGCAACGCTGTTTACCTATTTAACATAGGGCTGAACTGTGACAATTCTTTTGATCACTTCCGTCAGAACAGTCGTTAAAACCATCACAGATTTGAGACTCTGAATAACAACTCTCTCCATCTTGGCAATGTTTTGGTTTAAAAAGTGGGGATTTCACTGAAAAACCTACGATAATATATTTCGTTCATAATTGGTTTCATAATTCAAATCATATGTATTAGTCAATGCTATAAATAGTTAAATGATATATTAACCCTATATTTTTATTGAAATTGTGTCATTTTTGACTTTAATTAACGAAACATAAGCAGGCATATCACTGGTTTTTATTGATGTTCAACACGATTCAATATTAATAGTTATAATATTATCTCTCCAGTCTAGTTTTAAGATAATATGAAATTTTTTCAGATTACATATGATTCATTTGTTGAATTTTCATTTCATGGATGATCATGCGCATCAATATTTTAAAAATATTTTCATACGACTATGCGAAGTGAAATAATATAAAGATATTGTGTATTGTCATGAATAAGATGCATTAAAATGGCAATACAGTGTGTATCAGAGTTGTCAAGCAAATACAAAAACGATATATGCGTTTAATCTACATATTTCTATCAAAAATGATAAAAGAATATTTTAGAGCTTGCCCAATAAAATCCGAACAGAAAAAGTCTAATAAATTAAAGTATGAATAATTCAATACAAAACTTTGGGAAACACAATCGTTACTCGAGATTTGGTACGCAGTCTCTACTAAAAAAGACAGCATTTTGAATATCAAAAAAGTTATAAATATTCCCAGAATATGAATCAGCCAATTCAAGAACATTCATCTATGGTTCAAATATTCTAAGTGTTGTGATTCAATTGGGAGTGCCTTAAGATGACTTTTTGAAAATTTCTAAATGAACAATTCATTAAATTTGGTTTTTATTTACTATCCAGAATGGCTAGCATTCTACATTGCGCGCCTGTAAACATACGTGTTTGACAGCTAAAAATGAGTCTACCCATTATTTATTAATTTATAATTTTATTAAATGGGCAGATAAGTAAATATTGTCTCCATTTCCATAATCCCAAAACGCATAAATTATAGATAATTAAATAATTTATATCTCCATCGCTTTAGATTACCTTTATATTTCCTCGAGCACGGTTAGTAATTCTGATGATTCGAGACCATAACTAAGAAGCGCTCATCATAAAGTTTCAATTCATGTGTGATATTTAGGGAACAAAAATGCTACACTGCGTGTAAGGATAAATTTTTTAATCGAACAACTACTTTGACGTCCAAACACGTTGCTTTTTCAAAACCACCATTAATAATGTTTGAATAATTTATGGGTTTTGCATTATAGGTATGGCCCAATTTTTTACTCGTATGCCCCCTAAATAAAAGACTTAATTACATGATAATCGATAGGCTCATTTTTAGCTGCTAATCACTATGATATCAGGTGCGCAATGTCAAATGCAAAAGATGCTCGATAGTTATTAAATACCCTGTATTTGAGTTATTATCAGTTGAAAATCTGATGAAAGAAAAAAAAATTGGTCAGGTTTCATATATTTTCAATACTCTGAAGAAATTTTACGAATTTTTTTTAATTCGAGTCTTATGAAATCGATTGTAAAAATTATTTAATACTTTAAATAATACTAAGAAGAATGAATCGAGATAATAAATCCATGACGCTTTTATAAATTTTGAAGTATTAATTTTAATTTCAGAAGAGCGAAATTCTGAGCATGTCTATCACCATAATTAAAAAACATAATCCAAAGGAAAATATACGAAATATAAGATCAGGTTAATTTACGATACAAAATAATGTTAGTGACACAGAACAACTTAATTTTTCAGCCTTGTTAAATATACACGTTTTCAAAAATTATATCACCTATATTCTGAAAAATTTTACAGGATTGACTGTATGCTGCGAACGTACTTTTTAAACTCAAGGCATGCGTTTATTGGTACTGTTTGCCATTTATTTTTATTAATTTTTACACAAAGGAAAAAACATATATATCGTAATTTAGATTGTACTTCAATCCATTCTGTCTGAATAATCAAATAAAAAAATGCCGCATGTATAAATTTTAGGTCTAAATATCTGGAATACGGGTTTTTTCTGCAAATTATATACAACAGCTTTAATATTTCATTTTTTAAATAAAATTATAAATCGTACCACATGATATTTCATCCGATTTGTTTCGACAATCTGTTATATGGTTGCAATTTTTTTAAAAGGTATACAACCATCATCGCATTTTATTAAACATGTCATGTTTGGATCGTGAAGTATCCGAGGATTACCTTTAATAAAAAGGTATACATGCGCGCTCACCACTGAAATCCAGGCAATGAAATACATCGTCACATATTTGGTGATGTCGAATATAGGTTCCATCATCACAATAATCCTCTGACCCCTCACATTTTTTCTCTGAGTATAATACTGCATTTTACCCAAACATCCTTTCTCGTCACTGTTATCTCCACAGTCATTCTTTGAGTCTCATAGCTTCACTTTGGGAATACATTGATCATTCAAACACTCTAATTCGTTTTCCTTGCATTTTGAGGATACTTTTTCAATTACACGATACGTTTCGTACAATCAACCTCATCAGATCCATCAGAACAGTCATTGAAAACGTTGCAAATCAGATGAGACGAGATACACTCATTATACTTCTCGCACAAATTTCACCATTCTCACAAACTGTATTTTGAGCATTCTCAATTTTTAGTACATTCACTTTGATCCCACCCATCGCCACAGTCATCGATGTCGTCACATAAGTACATCTTAAGAATGCATCAACGATTTTTGCATTGAAATTCATCGATTCGACAAACTGATTCTATATTGTAAAGTACTAGAACAGTT
>JWZT01002012.1:9651-22129 GCA_000827895.1 Thelohanellus kitauei
AACAAGTGGAAATTCGTCGCCAATCCAGTAGAAATTAAACTGGGTAATGGTGTATTTCGCAAATGTTTATGAGCTGACTAACATACCTGAAATGATCTTGTTTAATTCTTCTCTCAAACAAAATTTGGCGACATATTTTTGTTAAAATATATTAAAGTTGATTCTAATTATGTAGTCAATGTCTCATTTATCAATTCTCATTTAATAAAAATTTACACTTCTAAAGGTAGGCGTGCCAATACTAAACCCAGAAATGATGTAATGAATACACAGTAGGATAATTTCACATATTAAATTTGGTCATGTCAACGACTTTATTATTATTTTCATATGCCATGTAGATTTGAGTTTTGTCTTAATGTTATATTTACGAACGGCATATTTGTATTAGGAATCGTGACAGATCTCAAACTTTAATTATTCAGATAATTTTGAAACATATTTTCGGAATATATTTAAATATTTGGTCATGTTAGAACTAATATATGCGATTGTTTTCAGTAGTAGTCCATATATACCCAATAATTATTCTGTGAGATATTTTTAGCATTATTTTCAATTAGATTTTGAGAAATTAAACAATTGGTCGTATATTTATTCTTTGTATATACACAAAATATTAACGATGGGTATATAATCGTCAATATATTTTCATTTACAGTAAACCCAGGTTTATTTTTATATATTGGGTGTCACTATTTAGAACAAATATAAACAACACGGATTATAAAAAATGGTGGTTAAATGTTGTCAATGCCATAAATCTCTGTTAAATAGTATGATATTAATGATTTCAATACGATTTGCTGAGTAATAAACTTTTAGAAGAGCTTTTGCAAAGGAATATTCTGTTTTATGTGATTTGAGTCGAGAATGAACTATTCAACTTTTTATATTGTAATAAATCCCATTCATCGTCACTGAATTAATCATTCCATTTTCTAGAAAAAAAACATTTTTAATACCTAACAAATTGTATCTTTTCTTTAATGCTAAGGCTATTTGTTTTTAATTTCATCGTATATTCCGCGCATGACAAGTGGCAATAAAATGAAAATTACGAAATGATCAAAACATCATTCCTAGTCAAAATTCGATGAAATGTTTTGTGCTGAAAAATAAACAAGGTCAACTGTAATAATATTACTGAAAGCTTGGGAAAAGGTATCATGCGTTGATATATTTAAACAAAACGATATCTCAATGAATATAATCTTACATCCGATACATTACCCATTAATTATCTGTATTGGATCTATATTCTCGAAAAGTTTGTTCATATATAAACATATAATGAAGCTATAAAAAAAAATATTTTGATGATTAAATTTAGGGAATAAAAAACTATTAAATATGTTTTCAAACAGATGTGATAGCACTAATAAATAATTAATGTCAGATGATTGACAAGATGCTATTTTTTTAACCAAACATCTTAAAAATACTAAAATCATTTTTTGGTTTTTGACCATTATATTTTAAAATATTGGGATTTAGTATATTGTGACAAAAAATATTGTCAAATGTTGTATTTGGATATTTTGGTTAAAAAAATGAGATTTTAAACGACATTATCATAATATAAAGAACTGAATTTATTTAGCTACACTTAAAAAATATGTCTGAACAAATACAAGATAACCAGAATGAAAGCAGACAAGAACAGACAACATCAATGATTCTAACGAAAGAGGTAATTCTGAATGGAACACAACGTTACATTGTCACAATGGAGTAAAATGAATGTATCAAATGTTTTTGTGATCTCGGATGTGACAGAATCTAATACAAACAGAAGAATCATCGTTCCCATGGCTGATTATAAACCATTTATAGATCTTATCGATCATATCTTGTCTATCCGTATCGATACAAAGGACATGAATAAGGTAAATATTTGTGGTTTTCCTAACCCTCAAAAAATGAAAATAGAAGATGGTAGAAACTTTTACTATATTATCTGTGTGAACGATGAAATTTACTACGTGACAATCTACCAAATCGAAGAACGCCGCCATACGTTTTTAACTATTGATTTTACATCCCTGAAATCTGTTCAATTATCCATCAAAGTTATGGAGATTTATTTCCGAGATTTAATTCCTGAAAACAGTTGTCTTAGAAACTTGGTTAATCTAGACAGCAGCTATCCATTAATTGGTAATAGTATATTTGGCTCAGCAGAAAATGATTCAGAGTCAAATGCATAACATGAGTGACGAATCTTCATATACATACATTAACGCTGATTTAGAGTGTTAAAAACAAATTTATATAGTTTGGAATTAAATAACATTAATAACTCATTTTTTCTATCTTTTTTTTTGAAAATGTGAACTCGATATAAGTTTGGTTTTGCTTATCAATATTCAATTTGACGATATATCATTGAAAAAAATTGAAGATGAACATAATAGCATTTCTCGTAAAAAAATTTTTCATTAGGGAAATGGGCAGTATCTCATGTTTTTATTTACTTTGAAATCATTTTCTACTCATATAAGCAATACATTGTTTGTTTATAAATCTCTAAAATATTCATGTCGAATTATTGACTTGAAAAACAGAGTCGGGGTGGTCAGAATCCTCGATCTTCACTGTAAATATTTCAATGATTATGTGTTGTTCATCATCAAGACATCAACCGAATATTGATTATTACATGATCAACATTCTAGTGTACACACAGATTCTTATAAATAAATATTCGATATGATGAAATTCTGATATGCGTTTTGGAATCATAAATGCTTCACATAAAAGCTGAATAAAGATAATGGAGACATTTCTATATCGGTTAATCAATGAAATTGACGCAATAAAGGTAAATCTATGTAATGGTTTTTAAATTGTATCAGGAAAAAAATGAAATTCAGGAAGTCCATTGAAAATACCAAATACGCGCATGGTGAAACCTATTGTGGGCAGGGTGATCAGCTGAAATGGCAATCAAAATGAGACTGTCTGTAAAAAAATGGCCGTTTTAGAACTAAAAATGATAGAATTTTGTAATAAAAAATTGGAATAATATTTTTGAATAAGTTAATGGCCGATTTGCATACAAAGTTGGCAAAGAGAGTTACTTGGGAAATAGCCGAATTATTTTTAGGCTTGATCTATTATATTGAGATTATATCATTTAATTTTTACACACAAATATTGTTTTAATTTCAAAATACCATATATTATTCTGAAAATCTCATATGGGAGGACGAAATTCGATTTCACAATTTGATGTTTTTAAATGTAGAAATCGTTTAAGTACATAATTCACTTTTGAATATACTCCAATATTTCCATGTATAATTTTTCATTATCTATTTTTAAAAAATGAAATAAATATAAGTTTCATAAAATATGGGTGATATAAAATCAATTTTAATTAATTTACTAATTTTTATGTTACTTAAAAAATTAAAAATACTTTTAAACCAACTCTATCAAATGTATACTCAGTTGAATACCTTATAATTTTGGCTTGAATCAGTTGGCACATATTATGCGATGTAATAAACAAAGTTAAATTCTTAGTGTAGGATATACGGAAAACCCTGTCTATTTGTCTCGCTCTCTAATTTTCATCCAAACCTAATTATCTTTGAATTTTGAGTAGAACTAAAATTTTTGGAATATTTCCTTTTGGATTTCACTTACCATATGAAGAAAAAAAGATGAAATCGTAAATATATACTTACCTTAGCAATCAAGAAAATTGAGAAATTGTTGAGTTTCTTTAATTTTAGATCTTATAAACCTTCGAATAATTTATTTCCCGGTTTAAATGCTATTATGAAGAGTTAAATCTGCTCAAACGATATTTCTATTAAAATCTATCAAACATATTATAGAGTTCCCACAAACAAACACAAAGAAATAAAAGTATATAAACTATTACGTATGAATATTTATGTGCAAAATCCTTTGAAAAACTGCATTTAGGAGAATTTGAGAATCGACCCGATACCATAAAATAAGACAGTTTATGCACAGTCAAACAAATCACATTCTAAATATCAGCATGACTCCAAAAAAGAACATAATTTGAAGATGGCTATGGTTGTTTCAAGATATGGTATTCAAGATAATGCACCAATTGATGAAATTTTACACAATAAAAAATTTAATATGTACATTTTAAATTCAAAATACACAAAAGTGAACATATACATTGGCATCAATTGTATGGAAAGTTTATTACTAGGAGAAAAACTGAAATCTAAATTGGAACGATTTTTTTAAATAAACCTATGATATTTACTGCATTTAACCACCTTATGTTGTCATTGCTAGACTTTTAGCGGACTGCAGATTTATATTCAGTATTTCAAATGATTTATCGTTTTTGCAAATGCTTTTTCGCGACGTGAAATTTAAAATATAAATTATAATTGAAAAACAATTAACTAATAGATTAATAATTTTTCCGAGTGTTAGAGTTTCATCGATTAAACGTGCATATATCTTAATTTGAATTCATTTATGTATATGCGCCATCTGGATTGACAAAAAGATTGAATAAATCAGCCAAATTTTGTTTGAAAATTTCAGTTTTGATTCTCATTTCGATATCTGGCGCTGTTACCTTTTGCATAGATGATGGACAATCAACTAGAAACTCTTTAAAAATATTCATAGAATCCCAAAACATTCCTTCAATTGGAAGATGAACCATAAACATCGTACACAAAGCGAGAATTCATAAACTAATGGAAATATACGCATTATTTTCTCATTATAAAATTTAAAATTGGAATACTTACTTTGATATTCTCCTCAGCTCAATCATATTGATTGATATTTTTGAAATTCAATAAGATGAAGAAAAAGCGGTAAATCGATAGACAGCAACTTCACGATATTGCACCTGAAATTTGAAAAAAGGATAGATAATTGTAACGATTTGGCATTTCAGACGTGTGAGAATGTTCAGAAGAATAGGATTTCGATGAGAACACTTCTATAAACAATAAATGCATTCGTTTATTTAATTTTTCCATTGAAAATTTTTATATTATAATTTCATTGCCGTATCTTTCGATGGTTTGTATTTTTGGCATAAAATATCTCAAAGATACAAATGTAATAACTAGGATTTTTCCATTCAAGGTATACCGTTTATTCAAATCATTTTCAATTACCGATGTTTTTATTTGGTTTATATTCTGTATTATGTTTGATAAATATATACAGATTTTCTCTGTCATTTTCAGATTTTCACTCCAGTTCTTTTCTTGAATATTTCATGATTACTATAACTGGCTGATATACTAATACACTTTAGCTTTAACTTTGTTATATTTTCAGGAATTTGTTATGACAACTTTCAGATTTTTACATTAAGATTCATTAAAAATATCAATAATTAAATTAAATTATGATAAAAATATCAACTTTTTTCTTTTCTTTACACAGATCTTATAAGTGAAGTTTCTATTAAACATGAGTCAATTATAAATATTTACATAGTTTAGTTTGGTATGTTCAAATTTACTAAATATGCAAACAAGAGAATGTTTTGATCATAGATTAAAAATGATTGGGTTATATCTCCACGCGCGAAACTTCCGCGTATTTCAACAATACTTTGAACGTAAAATCATTTATAATTATTTCGGTAATTTATTAATTATTTAACATACTATTGACCTGCAAGCCCATAAAGCGCACGTGCTAGAATTTTTACAAACATGATTTTTAGTTTAAAAACTAATTTTTGATACTTATTTTATAATAATAAAGCATAATATTTTGAACTTATTGTAACCATGATGCTCTTGTATATAGTATAAATGTGTCCCATTTAAAACCGAGTATTTTTAAATCTGAGTTAAGTTAAACTATAACGATGAAAAGCCAATTAAATTATATACTCCATATAAAAGCAAGATTGTGTCTTAAAAGATTTTCGGTATTTACTCACTCTTAGTTCATGTGATTCGCTGCGGATCGAAAGATAACTTTGAACTTCTGTGTTATAAATAAAAGTGGAATTACTTTAGATAAAGTTAAGAGTGATTTTACCTAATTGGGATAACACGTTGGATTTTTAGATCCATGCTCAAGAGATATGCTTTGAATAACACCTCCAAAATTAAAACATAAACAATAGATCTATAATTTTAAAAGTTGAACACAAGGGATATGTTACGCAGATACTCAATTGGATCGAGTTCATTGAATCTTGCCNATTAGATGGCACGGTAAAATGGAATGACGCAGCTTTTCTTTGCCATTGAACGTTTTTTATGTAAACAATTGTAAGGCGGTAACCGAGCTGAATCCGATTCGTCTGTATCCCTGAGAACCTGAGAAATTATTTGCCTTGGGCGATAAGTGGAATAAACTGCCAAAGTACTCATATTGTTGCGAACATTTCTTACAAGGTTGTCGTCTGGGTTTTGCGCATGTGTATGATTCATTACTGATATAATATTAGTACGACTAAAGTTTGTTTTCAAGGCTCCTCTACAGTTTTTTAACACATCGCCAATGTGTAATATCGCTTCGAATATTCTCTAGATCGACCCTCAAACTGTTTTCCTGGTAAAGAATTTGTTCTTTATTTCTGATTGATTTAATAATTCTAAATTTTAAAAATATGAATACTTGAAGCACATTATATAAAATTGAAAAGCCCTATTAAATTCTGTAATTAGAATTTCTGGGTAGAACAAAAATGAAAAGAAAACTATAAATTTAGCTAACCATTCAAATTTGGCTGAAACTTGTGCACAGTATCATATAAAGCTGCTCTTTAGTTTTATTTTTAATCACATACGAACTCTTAGATGGACAAAGGAATAGCAAAATATTTTTACGTGGAAGATTCTATGCGCGTGGATGTCACCCAATCATTTAATATATAATCTTAAATAATTTTCAGATTAGAAAAGATTGTTCTGGGTCTAAGACGTCAAAGAAATACAGCTTTGTGCAATGAAAAAAATATTTAAAGAAAATCAGGATAAAAATTTGTTCGATATTCAATGTCAAGGGTTGTAGTTTTGGGCTCAATTTATGAAATATTTATTAGGATTATGTTGATGACTGATTTTTCATGTTTGTTTTAAAGACGATTTTATACATTGTATATATACGCTGATTAATATGGTAAATTTCACAAATTGTTTTATATAAAAGCTTAAACCTGGTTCTACATGATATATTTAATTTTAACAATAAACGGGATCGTATATGGAAACCTGAATTGAAACTTCAATGTATTAAATATTATTGATAAAATGTAATGCAACAAAATACTCAATAATCAGCTGCGGTTGACATAATTAATAAAAAAAATTGGTAAATTAGATTGGTATACCCATGTTATCATATTTCTATAGATGATACAATTTTGGAATATTTGCACGATTCAAAAAGTGAAATAAAAACAAATATTGATTTTAGATTCTTAGTTTTAATATATTATGATGCATCATCCACTGGTATGAAAAGCAGATGACTTGAAGTATCATTGATAATTTATATAGAATATTTTCGAGATTCGAATTAATACAACGTATATCGAGCTTTAAATCTAAAGCTATTTTTTGAATTTTTATCCTAAAATCATAAATAATATAGTTTCTGGAGAATGCTTTTTCAATTCATTTAATTTATTCTCAAAAAATTGGCATTTAATTTTACAAATCGTATTAGCATTCAAACTAAGATTATCGAAATAATGATTGAGTAACTCAAATATTCACGATTTATATTAATAAATAGCTAGAATATCTGAAAATTATAATCACAATATATTTGTCACTATATATAATCTAAAATTTCCTCAAATAACATAGTTAAAATATACAAAAACAAAATCAATAATTTCCAAAATTTTGAAAATAATAATATTAAAATGTAAAAGTGTGCAAATAATTTTGCTGGGATGTCTCAATCGAATTTAAAGCGAATCAACATTTTCAGTAGATCGTTGAGCGACGATACACAGATCTACACTTCTGTATATAATTAAGGTTATATTGTTAATTAGACGTATATTAAAATGTTTATACTGTGCGAAAAATATCATAAGATAATTTAGATAATGGCAGACGAAATTGTGGATATTAACATATATCAAATCCTGATTAAATGCAGTGTTTATTTCGAGATTTGTGTATATTTCACGTTTTGATTTTTTATTCATAAATTATCGTTTAATATACATATTTTTAGTGATCGTTCAAGGTCCTAATAACTAAAGAATGATCAAAAATGTGAATATACTTTGTGGAATGATATCTGAACATATATTGAACGTCTTAGATGATATTAATCATAAGCCGATACAGATACATTCTAAAGAATTTGTATAATTAAAAAAATATTGATGTGCGCATATTTTGCACTATAAATGAAATGTGATATTTATCACGTAATTTGGGTTATTGAATATATTTTAATAATTTTGAAGACCCGAAAGATAAATTCTGGTTTAAATGGTAGGCTAATATATATAATCCTTAATTCTATGCATCAAAAATAAATTAATTCTTTCACGGTAATTCTCAGAAAGGGATTTTGTTTTATTTAATAAATAACATCATTTTATACGAGATTAATATCATCTAATAAACCAACAAAGAAAATATTTTTCTAAAATGTTTGAGAATATAATCAGAAATCGGCTTCTTGTGCATTAGAATTATCGTAAGTTTTTGTATGTATACCTTATTATATATAAATTTTAATAATATTTTAATCTATAGGAATCAATTAAGCAGCTTTTATAAATCCCTACTAGTGAAGAATTTTACATTTAACAATTCCACTAAGTCTAAAAACTGTCAAGACTGTTCATTTGGGCGTTTCTATCCATGATTGATGAAAGATGTGTAATGAAGTATACATTTTCTGTTTTGATGCATAATATTATTTGTAAATCTATGTGTTTATGAGATTAACACAATCGAAAATTTTAATTAATATGAAAATACAAACGCAACATTACATTCCAGATGCGGCTTAAGATTTAACTCAATTATCAACAGATGGAACAGCATACAATCGTTCAAAATGAAGATGAAGTTAAGAAATCATTGTATTAATAATGATAATATAGATCTTGGGATACAAGCGAGATCGAATACGATTCATTACTGAAAATAGGTCATGATTTTGAAAATTTGAAACAATTCGAAGGTATTTACACACTCACTGTTAGTGGCCGCAAATGCTTTCGCAGAAGCTGCTGAACTTGCGCTTTCACTTTCAATGGATTTTATAAAGATAATAACAGGATATGAAGCAGCAGCACGATGTTTTCTTCAGATTGATGATAGTCGAGCAAAAGCGTATTATATGCATGCTGTCGATGTTTTTCTTGAAAACGTAATGATTTTAATACATGTAGGGATATATCGAGAAAGGAATCCAATGTTGTGTTGAATATGGATTTGAATGCCAACAACAACTTGGTAACAAAGAACATGCAGAAGAATTTTACACATTAGCTGACAAACTAAGGAATATTCACAACTTGTCTCACTCTTGCGTGATTAAACAGTTCGTAGAGAGTAAATACGGTCGAGACATTGATAAAGTTTGGCATGAAATTCAGAAGGTAAGCATTGTAATAACTCTAGTTTTACATCAAAATAAAACACAAACAAGACACTACGATTTCACATATATGTAAAATATTTTATTAAATTTAGCTCTCTGTATGCAATGCATTGATGCTTACGATAAACTTTACAAATATTATCGTGATTTATTGAAGTTGGAATATAAAGAACAAGAAAGAGAATGGCAAAATCTAAACAGGGGGGAAAGAACAGAAGAGGATCTAAGAATGATTTACGCCGTAACAATAGAAACATTCATAATAAAGAGAATAAATATTAATATAACACAGTTTGTACAAAGAGTAATGATACTGCCTGATGATCTAAGCCAAAAAATGATTCAAGATGTAATAGACGATTATTTTGAAAGGCACTGTAACACCAAAAATCAGAAAATTAATTGATGAAATGAAGGAAGAGAATATTTTTTATGAAATGAGAGAAAAAATATATCTAACAGACGAAGATATATTTGAAATATCGATAGAAGAAATATTTGGAATAAATATAAGAGAAATTATAGAACGAATTTTCGAAGAAATCGATAAAAGAAGGAAAGCAGAAGAAAGGAAAAGAATGGAAAAACAAGTATTGGGGAGAATAGAATGTTTGACGGAAAGTATTCGAGAAAAATTAAAGATATCAAAGGAATCCCAATTAACTGGAAAATCATTTAGAAAACGAAAGAAAGAAAAAGATAAAAAGAAACAGAATATCAGAGAACTCAAGCTTATTTAGCTCTTAGAATATAATTCTTTTTCGCATTTTTGCCTATATTTGTTCACACAAAAATTTTATCAAAATTGTTAAGAATTGTTTTTAATATAAAATAGATTTAATCAATTATGTAGAAGCTAGGAAATTAAATAGAATTGACAATATAATATCTTTTTTGTTGAATTTAGTTCTAAGTTTGAGAATATGCATCATTTTTACGAATATGTTGCTCCTCATATACACAGTTTTATGATTCCATATTTATAATAATTTTTGGACTATGCGTGCTGAGAGGTATGATTTGGTCTATACGGTATAAATTTATACTCTTTCATCGGCAATATTATCGAATTCATAATTTATCAACAATGCCAGCCTTACCGTGTGTTTTGAATTTTATAGCCATGCAAAAACATGGATTTCATACGCTTTATGGATCAAATTAATAATTTTTCTAACCTAGTTAATAATCCTTACCAATGATTTATTAGTATTTTAAAACTGTTTATGATAATTGGCTACAAATCAAAAAATAATTGCACGAGAATTATAATCAATCTTTTAAATCAACTTTTTTTTTGTCCATTTCATAATTGTCAAATACACAAATAGTGATAAACTATAGAACTCATATTTGCCCTAAAGTCGAATGATGTTTGCTAAAACATTGGCTGCAGTGATTGTGAATATGCCAAAATATTACGAGAGTATTTCTATTTATTTCTTGATATTTTTCTACAAATTTGCTACATTTAACAAACCTTGACCTTGGAATGAACTATCTCGCCATTGATTCCATGTATGATCGAGGGTTTTAATTATTGTCGATCCAGCATAAATCAAAACTTATATCAAAAGCCCTCTAATGCGATTTGCTTTAACCCACTTGTTTCATTCCTTTTTACAATCTGAATCGTTGTTTTATTTACAAAGAATGTTTACATTTCGTTAAATTTAAAATACTTCCGAATGACCTGTAAATATAAAAGATATACAAATGAAGGTTCATTTTTCAACACGTGCAATTCTTTTGATTTGTGACAACTTTTATCAAATAGATTACAATGACTATTAAATAGGTTGCAAAGATTTTTAAAAAGTGTGACGATCATTCTTAATATTCGCATACAATCATAGATTAGTTGTAATATTCTAAGGTTTACTGACAAAATAGAGATATGAACAAACTGTGAACAACCGAGTGACTGTATCGACCTGGGAACATGTACTACATATACAGGGTTTCCATTCATCATCACACGGGTTCCATCCATTATCGCACAGCTTCCGTTTCATTTCGTACATCAGTAAAATTCAGTTTTGATATGTTTACAGTAGTTTGACGTTCCAAACGTTGACATTCCATAGAAATGTGTATTTTTTACAAATCTTGGAACACCATATATATTTTTTGACAAATCACACATATTTTTGACTCCTTTAAAATAATAAGCTAATTTAAAAACACATGCTCTAATTCTAAACACGGTATTGGGTATTTTCAATTTATTTCACGATACTAATTGGTATATTTTTGAATACAATATTGGTGCAGTTTTAAATTTGACTACACGTAGAAATGTGAATACCGCTTTCAATGAATAAAAAATTAAATTATTAGCACAAGTGATTTTAATGGGGGGGGGGTGGGTGTGGGTGGACATAATGGTTAAAAAAATAAAGCTTAATTAACATTCTTGCGCTAAAATTTTGAAAATATTTTGATGCGTTAACTTTATTTTTATATTCAATTTTTTATATTTCTAAACAGTGTTTTACATTTACCCTGATTTGTTGTCTAAAAAAAATGAATTTTTACATTATTCCAACAGTACGGAAATATGTTTTTGATTGGCATAGGAAGAAAAGAATTTTGATCGATTGCCAAAGTTAAAATCATGTAAATACAATATATGAGCATTAGTTAGTATTTGTATTTCATACATATAAAAATTTTAGATGTCAAATACACGCCTTAAAAAAATGTCCTTTGACGACTTTAGATAATAGAAACTCAAATTTAAAACTAAAATGAAATTTTTTATGATGGCTTTGATCTTCATTATCCCGTGACAAATCATCTGTAAACGATTTACTCATAATTAGTTTACATATTCGAACATAAACTTACCTGTATTTTTTGTGTGCGCATGTATCACCGGAGAGCAGGAACAAAAAAAACTATTCCT
>JWZT01002012.1:26094-38778 GCA_000827895.1 Thelohanellus kitauei
GTATTGTATTTTATTGTCATGGATCGTCTCTTCTATACTAAAATAAAATTTTTCTTTTGTTTATGGCTATAAAACTCTATTTTTATTTATTTAGGCAATTTTTTCGAATATAATTAGAAATAAATTCTAAAATATTTTGTAATTAACATGTCGCGTTTTGGTAGATTTTGAGGCATTGTGGGTTTCGGCAATGATCGGAATGTCAGTTATTCGAAAATGGTCGTAAGGTCAAATTTGCATGGTGAAATTGCATGATACGACTCATAGAATGTAGAGTGACATTCCACCAATTAATAAAACGAATAGTCAGCTTTATGAAACTCAGAAAATATCTTATGCTTAAACTCAATTCGTTAGAGGAAATTGCGAAAATTTGTAAATCTACAATATTGGAAGAAACGTCTTTTATTCGAGACAGATATGCATAGATCTATCATTAGGCATTGTAATAAGAGTGGAATATTTGAATCGTTCTAGCAACAGTTTTTAAGAACTGGAGTAGAATCGTCACACGATTGATAAAGCATCGTTCAATGAATGTTGTCGTAGACTACACTGATTTTATCTATCCATAAGTTTATAAAAGAGCTTCAGAACGATAGAATACATATAAAAAATCCCTTGTTATATTTCCGTACTCAGGTTGTTGAGTACTATTGCCACTTGGGTCTACAGCCAAATCGAATCACTCAATTTGATATCAACAATATCTAAATAATGATTTCAATTGTCGAAGTTGAAGATATTGGTCTTGGGAGTAGATTAAATAGTGTTGATACTATTCTTCTCTAGCAAAAGATGTCAGTTTACCAGAAAGATATATCTCACTGTTTGCATGTGAAGGTATATATATTCGAGTAGAATCTGTTTTCGAAAAAATCTGCTGGTATAAGTAGTTATGTATAATATTCATTTATCTGTTGGAAACATCAGATTAAACATTTTGACATTTGGTTTGTGTGGCTATGGTTGTAGGATCAATGGCAAAGATAAATTTAGCAGAATTTTAGAGAAAGAATTATTGCTTCGTTCAGATATCTTCTAAGTAAATATAAAATGTAAAAGCAGTATATAATCAATCAAAATTACGCACCTTTAAAATTTTTTTGCGATGATTAGACAAGATACCCCTCGAATTACTAATAAATTTATACTTTAGAAAAATCGACAAATTTTAAATTTTATAGTTGGACATGGATGATATTTTTGTTCATAAATATATAAACAGTGGTGATCGTTGACATTCTCGGAAAAGTCGTGATAGACGCATAAATTATTTCGCGCCGAAAAATTCATATTTAAAATTTGTTAGGTGTTTTTTTGTACTCTCACTTTTATGATTCGTGGTAAACGTCAGCAGGGTATATTGTGTTTTAAAAAGTAATATGCCTCATTTATGCTTGTTATAAATATTAGTCGCTCTGGTATGTTAAATAGGTTCGAATTTCGCGCCATAAAAACAATCATTGCGCAAAAAATGTCAATTTGACACACAAACATCGTTACAAACTGTGTTTGACCAATGTGTCATGAATTAACCAAGTATAGATTTAATAAGGATGAAATGTCCAAAGATGAAACATGCGAATACTAATTACCTAAGAATGAGATATATAATCTTAAACCACATATTCAACCACCTCATTCTTTCTATGGTATTGATCACAATTATTCAATCATTGACATTAACAAATTTATTTATCCATTATTTGTATTTAAATTTAACCATAATGTTTATCAAAAACAAGTCATATATGTTTTCGGCAACAATCAAAATGGTTAAACTATCAATAACCAGAAGGCAACATTCGAGGATTCTCGTTTCCTAACGATAATGCTATATAATATTTTCTATAATTCCATATTTGTAAACAGATAACCTTTAGCGTGAGAATTTTGATTAGAATACATTGTAACATATCAGAGGATCGTAGATATTGTATTACTTTATTAGTAGATAATAGATTTGTGCTTCTATATCATTTGAACTATTATATCATGAGAATTATTACGACTCCAATTTTTTTGTCTCAAACCAAAAAAAAAAACAAGTAAACTTTATAAACTCTATATTTATATATAATGGTAACTCAACGCGTTGAACAAAAAATCGGTTGTTGTTTAGCGATTTGTATAATTCTACAACTGTATAATTTTAAAATATATGAATAAGAATCGAAGCAAGCATTTATTAATTCGACATTTAAGGTCAAAATTCGATGTATATCCATAGTGAAGTTATGAAATTAAGTCAACTAGGCAAGACTATTCTAAATAATTTTGAAATTAGGTCTCAATTCAACAGGAAATCCTAGCTCTTATTTGATTTAAGTTTTAAAGCAGTCATAGCCAATATCTATGACAATATCGACAAGATATACTTTAAATTTGACTTATAATAAACTTATTCGATTTTATAATTCCTGAAGACTGTTTAATATATTCAACAATCATTTATTTATTACATCATTGTTCACATGTAATGTATCCATGTTAAAACATACTCAAAAAAGCAAAATTTTTTCAACATTTTATATTGAGATGTTTTGATTAATCATTATAAATTTTGTTTTATGATGAATGAATGAGGTACATATAACAGTTGTCGATTTTAAAAGGTGTTTTAAATTAATGAAAATAATGTCAATCACAACACCTGTTCAGATTGACTTGTGGAATTCGTTTTTATGGTAAATTAATATTGCTTATGATATAACATATATTAGCTGTTTTGTACTAATGGTTGATATTTTAGCATCTTATGTTGAGTAATGATTTGATCCAGTTTTCTAAACATTGTTATGAGTAATCTCATTATTTGGTTAATCAGAACTTGTGAACGTAAGATAAACATCGAATGTCCTTATTAACCGAAATTATATTGAAAAATTTGATGTCAGTCAAAGAGGAAATGAGATCGATTTAATTTTGATTCACAAGTTAAATGTCTCCCTTTCATCAAAGTATTTTTTCTGTAAAATTGTAATGCTTTTATGTTACTCAGACACATATCAACATATGTTGATTTATAATATCACTCTATAAATATTATATTGATATTTCAACACTATGCATTTCAATTAGTATATTTTCCACATTGTGCCTTTAATGATAGTGTTAATACCTTTTAAATTGTTTATAATATTTAGAATCACTTTCAAACTTTTAAATGAAAAAAAATGTATGATATCGATAATTCGCTAATGGTAAATACTCAGAAATTATTGAATATTTTATGAATCTTACAATATTTTATCTCAAATAAATTTAAAAATAATTAAACCAATAAAGAACGGTTTTATAATGATTTTTTTTGGCCCCAAGCATAACCGCACCGCACAGAAAGCAAAAAATTTCTTCACAGCGAACAAATGTCACTTTTGTATCTTTCTTAAGTAGCCTTAGCGATTGGGATGAATGTTTTAAAATGGTGAGTACAACACTACCCTAATCTTTTTGCAAAATAGAGTATATCTGGAGTGTAACCCTGTTACACGTAAACACGTCGCAATTGCGTTCGACTTAAAGTTCGTGCAGTACTGCACTGGTGCACATCTGTATATCACAATGACTCCTGTCAAAAAAATGTCTTTATAAGACCACGATATTATTAAATCAATATATTGTAAGTTATTTTACTCAAATCACAGAGTAGATTAATTGCAAATAAAATTTCCATCATGATTAAGAATATATAATTTCATAATATATAATTTATTCAATGATATAGACGACATCGAGGATAAAGAGACCTACAGAATAACTTAAATACTTATTCTTTTAGTTGATTTAGCAATAAATATATTCTGGCAAGGTTGTGTGTGTGTGTTTTGCATATCATCCAAAAATTTTTCAAGGCGTATAAAATATTTGTTATATGTGTATATAAATCATGGTATATTTTGCATCTTCGAATCTTTTTTATTGATTAAAACTTGAGGTAATTATGACGAAATTTAGAAGAGCTCAGATTAAAGATTAACTCGTGATCTAAAAACATTTGGTTTGTGATTCAATGTTTCGTAGACTAATTATCACAAATTAATTAAAGAAGAATAGAATAAGTAAATTATAATTATAATATTATATATATTCTGTAAAGGATGTTAACTTAACGTTCTCAGTAAATATTAATGAATAAAGATGATAATGATTCCACACAATAGAGTTCAGAATTTTAAAAATTTAGAAAAATCAAAATAACAAATATCCAATCATGGGCTACTCATTTCGCCAGAATCGACTTATATTCTTAATTCGTGTTATAAAGTAAAAAAAAAGTGTAATGTTTTTCAACAGCAGTCAAAGTCTAATTGATCCTACAAGAGGATGATCTGGAATAAATAAAATTTATGATAATTATATGTTATGGATTTTACTAAACCTATATATTCAACAATATAGATATGATTTTTTATTGAATTAATTGATGATTAACATATTATGACTCCTTTTAACTTTTTTGAATTGAAATTTACTGATTTTAGATTTAGAGGTCAAATGATCGTAACCATGCGAACTAACTCGAAATGACTCATGATCAAAATTGTTGCGTGTATTTACACATCATTATCATGGTATACCACATTACTAAATTCACCGCTGAATACAATTGAATGTTTTCATTACAACATAATACTTATTCAAAATTTATTTTGTCTTTTGAAATTGACGAATCCCATGTATTAAAGGTCAAAGGTTATTTGCTAAAAATCATACCGTAAACGTGCCATCCATAAATCATTATCAAACAATATTTTAGAATACCTTAATCTCTAAATCCACACAACAATATGTTTATTGTCACAGCCTTGTTTTTGCAACCTTTGATCAAATATATTCATGTCTAAATATTCTTAATCCAAAAAGAAAATTTAAATATCTTGTCAACGCAAACTTAGAGCGTCGTTGTTCGTATATCTATGAAATAAAATTTAATTTAACATTTTATTGTAAAATGCTTCAGATTCCTTTTGTAAGAAGATCAAATAACGTAATTCTTAAATATATAACTGCAAATATTTGTACACTTAAAATATGAGTCATATCAAAATTATTAATTATGATTAATTTAAAAGAGCAGAATGAGGAATGGGTATTTATGTTGAATATTGGTTTGAAAAATAAGAATTTTACCATATCTCTATACAGCATAAATCACGTATGTTTTCTCATTCAAAATACTATGAAAATTTCTGAATTTTTCGTGTTTTATCACGACTAAATTTCATTAATTGCATAAAAAAGTCGAATCATGATAAATATCAAATAAACCACAGATCATCATATGTCATATAAAAGCTGCAAAATGTGTTTTCAATTACATATTTTGAAATTGTTTAATTTTGATAATTATCTCTGTTAATCTGATCGTGAATGATAAATATATTAACGATGATTATGAGATAATAATTAACTACATTTTTGTATCTTTAATGCCTATAATTTATACATGAAATTTATTAATGATCATGGCAGAACGATATACGGTTAAAAATGATTATATTGCTTTAATTTTTTATTCAAAGATCTATTTACCATCCCATATTACAAGAGATAAATACAACAATACGAAAGTCTTTTTTTGTCTATTTTTAAATCATTGAGGCTTGGATAATCAAATCATAAACCTGACATCTGTGTAAACCCTAGACAAAATTTTTTCCAGAATATTTTACAGATTAAAATCAAACTAGATTTATAACTGCAATTCCCAACTAATATACTCAGGATTCACTTAAGTATACATTATAATAAGGGACGACCCTATCAGTGACTAATCACATTAATTTAAAATATCTGAGGCCGCGATTAAGTTAACGTTTTGTATTAAAAACAATATAATTAACTTAAGCTGATTTTCCTTATAATAGATATTTTAAACCAATGATAGAGCCTATTGAATTGATTCGACTTAATACAACCAGAATCGTAAATGTAGTTGTAAACACAAATTGTAGTCCATACAGTAACTCTTAGATATCACAGTTTTATAGCATATATATCTTTGAAATTGTACTCATTGTAGTTTATAAAGACATCAAAAAATAATTTCGATTTATGGGGACATATAAAAAGTTAATTTAACAATAGAATTCCTTTAAGAAATCTAACTGAACTCATTTTCCGATTCGTACCATAAAATTATAATAGAAATATTATTATTACTATAAATATTGGATAAAATATACGTTCAAAATATTTCGTACACGCATGAATTTTTTATTTGAAAATTAAAAAAAATTATAAGTTATTATGGTCCGCAATATGTATACTCAAAGGCCAGAAACACGTTTGAAAAAAGATCATTTCAAGATTGGCGCATGTTTATGAATTAAGGCACATCCTTAATGTATGCCAAATTTTATATAAATTCGATAAACGGTTTAATATACTCATAAATTACCATATGATCTCCTATTACTTAACATATTCCATCTGATATTAAAGTTCCATCTACTACCAAATTCGTTTTAACAATATTAAGATTAACACAAAAAAGTAGGGGATATCTGTGTATCGATGGTGTATAGAATTGGACAACTGCGGATATTTTCGATATTATATTAGCAATAAATACATCATAGTATTAAAAATATTAACTCATATACATTTTGAAATGCAAAAATCATTTTTTAAATAAAAGCATTTTCCAATCATTTGTAGAGAAAAATTAAACCTTTTGGTTCTACGAGAACAATCAAATACGAATTAAGAAAATCATGAATAGACGTATATGATTGACATTTTTCAAATCTAGTGTTGATATGGGGTTGATTTCTCGATTTAAGGCATATTTACATGTGGTATAATAAATATATAGATTTTGTTCCAATTATATGAATTATATATGATCCACGAATGTGAGATAAACTAAAAAATGTACCAATTCACAAAATAAATTGGAGAAATATATCCGAATATCCACATAGTTGTGAATATTGTCTTCCCAAAAAGTCATAAGAATTTATACAGAAATATTCTCAATTTTAAGAGCCTTTTTAATGACGCATGTGCCAGATGGATCATTAAAGTATATTTCATATATAATTAGAGATTGTACGTCATTTCATTAGTGTTTAAAATTCTTGTGGATGTTTGTTTATCGGGGTGATATCATAGAACATTTTCTAATCGAATGCATTTTAAAAATGAAATAAATGTCTGAGTGTAACATTAAAAATTTTGTAAATTCTTTTTAACAAAATATAATGCCATATTTGGAGATTTTTGTAGATATATTAAGCCATATATACCCTTAAAAATTTGAAAATATACGAGTCTGCCATATTATTCATATACGGATTATGGGCAGATAATGTTTATCTTCGTGTTTGTCAAGACGAATATATCAAATCCTTTTGCAAACACTTTTAGCATTGTTAAAATTCTCTAACAAGTTCGTAATTTCCAATGAAACAATTCCTTCGTGTTGAAATCTTATTAACATGATTCATTCATGGTTTTCTAAGAAAAAATTATTGAGAAGAATATTCTAAATCCAAAATTACAGTTCCGATGCATAATGTTATCGATGAATTTGTATATTTTAAGATTATACAGATTACAAACAAGATAATTAGTTTAAACGGAAGCCAAATATGCCTCCTGGGTGCGGCGTAATTTTGTTTACAATTTAAGGCTAATGGAAAATCGAGGAGACTTTGAACGTGAAGAAAAAGAGGTTGTTGAATCAAAGTTTGTTTCAATATTATAGATCGAATAAAGAAAGAGAAGAGGACATTAATTCATTTTGGCGTGCAGGTACAATCTTTCAAAGATCCAAGCAGTTTGAAGGTATAATAAAACTCACATACAGAAGCGGGAATGGCGTATTCTAAATATGCTTATTTAGCTCATTTACGTGGATTCAAAAGTAAATATGTGAATCAAGCATACGAAATAGCTGCGGGATGTTTCCTGGAGATTAATGATAGCAGAGCATTATCTAGATATCTAGATGCAGTGAATGTTTTTCTTGAATACGTAAGGATTATATATATCAACAGGGAATTATCGAGAAGGCTATCCAATGTTGTGTTCAATATGGATATAAATGCCAACAAAAACTTAGTGACCCACAACACCCTGAAAAATTATATAGGAAAGCTGAAGAACTTAGAGATCAACACAAATTGTCTCATTCTTGCGTGATCCAGCAGTTCGATGAGACTAAATATGCGGCAGACTTATATAAGGTGCTGAACGAACTTATTAATGTAAATGATGTATTTACTTTAGTTTAAAGTAACAATACGAATGGGAAAACGTCCATGGATTTCACATACATGTATTTTATTCTATTATATTTAGCTCTTTGCAAGAACTGCATTGATGCGTACGAAAAACTTAACAAGCATCATATTGATTTATGCAATAAAAAATCTAATGAACCAGAAAGAATATTTGGGGATCAACGAAAAAGAAATCAAGAGGATCTGATAGAAAGAATAATATATAAAATATTTCAAAGAAACAAAGAAGAAATAATTGATAAAATAGATGGTGAAATAAGAGAAATCATGGATGATGAAATGGAATCACGACTAAAAGAAATGATCAAAGAAAAAATGACTGAAATGATGAAATACCGATTAATTTCAATATCGAATCTAGAACAACGTTTAAAAATGGGCGTAGAAGGATTTTTAAGTTTGGAACATGAAATATACGTAAAAGTGAAGAAGGATATAGAAAAAGAAATCGATGAACAGAAACATAATATAATTGTGGAAATAAGAAGAAAAAGATTGGAAAATGAAATAAGAGAAAGAATCGAAGAACTCTGTGACAAAATTAGAAAAAGAATAAAGATATCCAAATCACCACAATTTGAACGAAAAAAGGCAAGAACACGAAAGAAAAACAAACGTTGAATGAAAAGATCAGAATATATTTTCAGCTTATTTACAACTAAGAATAGAAAAATTTTTCGCTTTAATAATTTGATTTATCATCAAAAAATTCGCAAAAAATATTATTATTAATTGTATAGATACAAAAAATATTTGAATCAATGTAGGTACAAGTGAATTTAGTAAAGAAAACTCTCAAAACAAGATACGTATTATTGTTGACTGTTTTTTTTGAGTGCGTTACTTAATGTTAAGTATTTGATGTTGCGCATCTAGATCTCTATCCATTCATTTTGCATTTTTATGAAATCTCCATAGGACTGTGCTGGGTAGGACTGATTGAAGGTTGTAGTTGTAAATCGATAAGCTGACATTTCACATTTGGAATTTATTGACAATTAACTAATAATTCAAAATTTACCTTTCGGTAATATTTTATGGGCATGCAAAAATATAGTTTTTATATAAATTTTATTGACAAAAATCTAAAGGGATTTTTACGCCAAAATGTAGTTTTTTTGGAGATTTTTAAACGTATTACCAAAGTATTGATGAGAATCATTAAATTCAGAAAAAAAAATTCTGATATCAGAATAACTGTTTCGATTTTAAGTTAAGCAAAAATTAAAACTTTTCAAATATCGCATACGATAAAATTTTAACAAAAATGAACAAAAACATATCTATAATCTGTTCATCGTAATATTATTAAAACTTGATTAGTTTTCCGTTTATAATATTGCAGTTAAAATTGTTTAATACAACATTTAGAAACATTTTTAACGTTCGCTTCATTGTCGATAGTTTATGTATTATATTGAAAAAAATACCTGATAGTCGCTCTTTGTGTCCAAGTTATATATTAAAATTAGATTATATATATTTGATTAACAAAAATAATTTATTATCTTCTGGATATCTGTTGTCAGAATATTATACTATTTAATTTAAGCATTTTTGAGGTTCGTCGGTATGCAATTTCTGTAATTTTATTATGAAACGAATTTAAAAAACATGAATAAATAAAAATGTGTTAAGAATAGACATGTCAATAAAAATATATGGATTAAATCAAATAAGAGCCATATATTTATAATAAATGATCGTAAAAAATAGAAAATTAAGATTTCGTATTAAATCTTGGAACGAAAATGTCGACGTTTATAGTTCCTTTATATATTTTTAATAGTTTTCTTAAATATTTAAAACGAACTCAGTTAAAGTATAGAAGATTCGCCAGCTTGTCAAAAGAGGTTAACGTATTTCTTACTTTTATTAAATCTGAATCATATAATTCAATATTTTACATCCTCATTGTGTTTCAGTATCTATGGTTACAAACATTTGTTGAGCATGGTAATTTTGTAATTTTTTAACACTATGTTCGCTTACAATATATAGAATATATTTCCATCTTCCGGAATTATAATTTATCAATCTTCATGTATTGGCAATTTGCAATAGAATCTCGATACAGAAACTACGGTATCCATCGACAAATGATCTATTTTTAAGTTATGCTGTCAAAGGGCTAAATTTTTACGATCGATCGACTACATTGATTGAACAGATTAAGACTGAGATATAAAAATGACAGTTGATATTTTGATAGTTAAAATCATTTTATTGTGTAAATATATCTTATGTATTATTGTTTGCATTTTGATTGAAATTTATCGCAATAAAGGTTCAAAAACTGTTAAAAATGACCCTATAAACATCAGATATTTTGGTTTATCTATCGATAATTTAGTTTTTATTCATTTTAGATAAAATTGAAGTTGTATTTAAACGCATATGTATTTTCCATTATATGCGCGCTATTAATAAATATGATAAAATATTTTCTATTTTTCAAATCTACGTTTCAACACAATAATTTAAAATCTTACAAATGGATATTTGCGTATACATTGATTTATTGTTGATGTTTCTTCCTGAAATTGGGTTAATATCAAAAATTCGCCAATTAGTAATATTTTTTGACTATGGTTAAGGTTGAGAAAACAGTGATTCGATTATCTCGTAATATATTTATTATCTCAATATTTTGAATCATCCTCTTTTAACGTAAAAGGTGAGTCAAGCTGGAGTCGAACTCACAATTCATCGATTCTCACTTAGAAGTAACCAATTTGAATATTCAGCGCTGTAACGTTACCTCAATATATCATATATATCAGTACACTCATAACTAACATTTTTGAAATATTTAGAGTATAATCAATTGTTAAATTTCTCTTTGTTTAGATAAATGTAAATGATTTTTTCAATGAAATATTATAACTCTAAAGTCAAAACAAATTATGTTTGACCTATTTAAACTATCAAATTATATATTTTATTCTAAATATATTTGCAACCAATCCTCTAGATCTAATAATTGACGTTTAGTTTTTTAGCTTTTAGACAATGGTAATTTTTTCAAATATTTTCGGTGTCCATTTTATCCAATGTTTTATACAATTTTATTAACTTAAATAATATGCTTTTATACATTCGTGTCTATTTTATTGGCTGAACCGTATCTGTATATATAAATAATGCTGAATTCTAAAATTGAAATAGTTTGATTTTTGAAAGATTATTTATTGATTTTCCGCTAAATCTAATATTTACAATGATTTTCAAAATAAGTAGACAATTAAGTGACGCTTTATCTTTCTAGATGTTATAGATAAAAATACAATTCTATTGATTTATATCATTGAAACAGAATTTTGGTTTAAATGGTCAAATATTTTATTGAATTCATCTTTATGACATATGACAATAAAAATTAATAAATTCGATCGTAACGAAATTATATCCGGAATAAAATTATCAGCTTTAAAACAATAAATACTGAAATATAAAGTTTCAAAACTCTCCATTAGGGCTCAGGTAGATAAGCTTATCTCACGAGAATCGAAAAGTATCTTAAATCTCGTAGCTGATGGCATAAAAACAGATCTCGCGATAATAAACTAATCCGGCAGAATATAATAACATATATATACAAAAAAATACGGCCAAAAAGCTGCAAAGGGATCTTATTTCCCTCTATCAATAGATTATACCACAACGCAAAACTACTCATAGTTGTTACAGTCCGTATAAAAAGTACGCATGTCCTCCTACGTAGCTTCTTTATTAATATTTGATTTGTTGATGATTTACACCTTTGACCAGCCAATTTTCCACATTGTGCAATCAATTTTCTCATCTGCGGCGAGGCGGCTGAAACTGTGCAATCAATTTTCCATTTTGTTCAATCAATTTTTCACAAAAAAATATAAATTTTCCACAAAAAACTAAAATAATTTAGAATAAAAATGTATTAGTTTTCAACAGGAAAACCTTGAATACAGTCCGGCAAATAGTTTTTCATGTGTCTGTAGAACCCAAGGCAGTCATTCGATGTTATGTGGCTGCTGCATGTTTCAATTGACGAAAAAAGTTCGTCTGCTGTTCTTGAATTGGCCTGGCGCACTAACCCCTTCCATTTAGAGAAAAGATTTTCTATGGGGTTTAAAAATGGGCTATAGGGCGGCAAATAGATCGGAACGTGGTTTAATGCCCTAATCGTATTTTGAACCAGTGCCGTTTTATGAAATGGAACATTATCCATTACAAGGTAGACCTCTGAAATCTCTCCTGCTTGAAAGATTTCAAATATCTCTACGAGGTATTCCAGGAAACATTCGGCGTTATATGCCCCTTCACGGATTTTGAAATTAACCATGCCCTCACAAGACATCGTGCAGGCAACAGAATAATTTCGAGACCTCAATGCCGGAACGACTCTTGTGGCTCGAACTCCTGTGAGCTCTCGACCGTACCGACAGAT
>JWZT01002012.1:38981-86223 GCA_000827895.1 Thelohanellus kitauei
AAAAAAGGGATGAAAATGCATCGCGCAGCCGTAAACATAATTTTTGATGTATTTATTCATTTATCTTACATTCTGAGTCTCTTTTTGAAGAACCAAACACTTATTAAATTTTTTTTGGTTTAAGTTTTGAATATATTTATGATGTAGTAAAATATTTATAAAATTAAAAAACATCAATCTATCAAATATTGAATAAATTAAGATATTTTTTATTTTATAAAAATTCAAGATTTGATTCGTTTAGCTTAATTCTTTCACAACGAATTGACGATATGAATGTTGTAAAATAAAGGTCCTTGTTTTTGAAAACTTCAATGAAATTAAATATGTTTGTATGAGCTTTGAAAAATTTATCTCCGATTCTTCGATTATATCGCTCCAAGCAATTATTTATTTTTCGTAAAATTTCCCCATTCTTTAAATAATTTCTGTTCCATAATGTTGGGTAATATATTTGAATCCAAACATTCTTGAAGTATAGCCAAAAATTTTTCCATTATTCTGATTTTAGTTCGTTTATCAAGGAAATATTCTGTATTGGCCTTGAAATTTCATCTTATTTCACTGTCATAAATGATTTAATCAATCTGAGGCATATCTGGCATTCTTTATCTGTCATGCAAATTGTTTTAATTTTTTCGAAAGATAGCTTTTTTAAAATGAAAATAAAAGCCAAGAATAAAACTGATTTTAACAATGTATTTCATAGAATTTATCACATGTTTTCGAAATCAACAAAACTTATCTAGGGGTCGCATATATTTTTAAAAAGAAATTTGATCTGGTGCAATATCTCAAAGTATTAATATTCTGATTTTTTAGTCATAAATGCCCAGACACACGGAACATAAATTATAGATGATGGGTCATATGAAATAATACTAAGACACTGCTAAAGTGGATTTGTAGTCACTTTAAATGTTGCATCGATGAATATTTGAGACTCCATTCTCAGTATAGACAAACCATCATTAGATGGCCATAAATGTATCTATGTTATACCATCTATGTCTTAGAAACCCCATACATCTTAAGAATGGCATCGCTGATGAGGTCTTACAGTACTGTGCAGCTTCGTTAGCGGATATATCGGTATTCGTCATTCCTCAACTTGTCTTATAATGTAATTGACCCCATTTTCGGAAGGTAGTTTTACGACAGATGAATGGTTTTCCGTGATATATTTCAGCATATCCTGATAAATATGGTATGGATATATTCTCAAATCACTAGCTAATCCTGAAACATAGTTTTCGATAAGGGTTTCCGGGGTTGCTAGCAAATCTATTTGTTTTGAGAATTCATGGCTTCATTTGAGAATATGGTTCCCTTCACTTTTAGAAATTAGTATTGCCTTGCAGTTTTCAATTTTAAAATTTTAGCATATGAAATATTTTGTACCACTTTTCGTTCCGTTTGCACGATAAATAAAACCATCATAATAAATTGGCTTAGACATTCTTTAAAAGCATGATGACTAATATTCGTCGGTTTTTCGTTTTCGTTCTTTTTTCATTCTTTCCCTAACGACTACAGAACTCTATAATTCTAGTGAAATTTTAAGATTAAATTCATCAGCAGAAGATTCTTTATTTGAAGTATCATACAATCTGGTAAAAAGA
This sequence comes from Thelohanellus kitauei, assembly GCA_000827895.1. Lineage (NCBI taxonomy): Eukaryota > Metazoa > Cnidaria > Myxozoa > Bivalvulida > Myxobolidae > Thelohanellus > Thelohanellus kitauei. The sequence continues at coordinate 40,604 of JWZT01002012.1, forward strand.
ATGACTAATTATTGTGTTCATTCCTAGAAGAATGAAATATCTACCTATCCAAACTTAGATGGATTCTTTGAAAGTAGACCTACAAGAAAATCAGAACCGTCTCGTTTCTTTAGATATCTCAAAATATTAAAGAAAATTTTCATTGTGGTTAGGTTTTATATATTTTAGATTTTTTCATAGAATATTTTAACATTATATTTAAACTTAGATAGTAAAAGCAGAATATTTTATTTAGACTCATCAGTTATATCTAAAGCAATTCATAGCAGATGTATAAATTTAGCTAGACTACTTTACTTGATGATTTACAGCGACCATGAAGTTCGGTACTTGACATGTATCATGTTTATTCGAAAGTAATTTACTAGTTTAAAGCATATAATTGCATTCAAATCCGCCTTACTGATCGAAATGTAGTCACTCACACAGAATTAACAATAAGATATGTATTTAAACATTTTTTTGGAAATATTTTTAGAGAATAAATAATTCATACATATGCAATTATAACTGACAGGTTCACGGTTTGGTTGAAAATTTGGTTATCAGCATCGTTCCCCAATTACCGATATATTCAAAAACTGTTAGTCATTGTTTGGTTTTTTGGCAACCTGGGTTTTGAATAATAGTTTAATAAACAGGTATGTACTCAAACATAAAAAACATTGATGGTTAATGTGCCTAAATTAAAAATTGTTGATTTTGGAAAGAAGAGAAGGGTCAGATTGTGGCAATTGATAATAGCTATACGATGTTTTAATAATTATTATATGACCCAATAGAGTGCGAAAAATAAACGGAAAACCATATCGAGACGTGTCAGTCTATCCTGTCTAAAATTCCCAAATACTCTACCTTACAAATAAAATGCTATTAGTTTTTTTAACCATTGTATCTATGATTAATTATTTTTTGACTGACTACATCAAATAGTAGTAATAAGACTATAAGTGGTATCATCAAAATAACCATAAATTGAAAGTTATATAGGATTCCGATAACATTGTCGATACTAAATAATTAAATTTGATATTAAAATGATGATATTCTTATATTTATCATTGCTTCAACCCAACTTATAAAAATTTAAGATTTACTCAAAATACGGCATTTTATCAAAAAAAAAATATTTTTTTTAGCTTATTTCTAATTTCATGAAATTTCCTAAGTGTATAATCTACCCCATCATTTTATTATATCAATTCCTCTTTTCGAAATATTTTGAAAATATATTAGTTTTTGATAAATATTTATTACTTTTGACTCTAAAAAGTACAATTAATATTACCAATAACATGATGATATTTTTTAACCAAAATTATTAAATCACTCTTTGACTGATTGGATTCTAACAGATGGATGGTATTACATGTCTTTTGACAAACATGACATATATTAGTTTTCAATTAATGAATTCTAAATATTTATTTAATTATGAATTACATCTCGTATAAGACCGTGTTGCAAAATTGCCAAAATAAGATATCTCGAAACTTCTGTGGGTATTGTATGTATATTTATATATTGGCTAGATCTTCGAAATCCGTTAATGAGGTTTTACATTCATACAGAAATTATGTTGATTAAAATACTGTCCTTTTGTGAATGCAAAATATGTATAAGCTCCATTGTATTCAATAAATCTGAAAATACTAACAGCCAAAGAATAATCAGAAATACACATATTAACTGATATGAAATATAAATATCTGCGTTTTAAACAAACTAAGAATCAGCGAACATTATGATTAACTTTATTTTCATTATACGGGAGTTAAATTTATTATCGCGCCAATTCCATTTGAAAGCGTGCAGATTTTATTTAATATGACGCTATATCAATATAATTTAGTGCAGATCCTCTATTAAATCTCCTATTAACAAAATCCGTGATTGAGATATTTAATGATTAATTGAAACCAGAACAAGATGGTACCATTAAAATCAATATTTTAGTTGTTATTTATTTATGCAGACGATGGTGATACTTTTTAAGATGTTAAAATACACAACAAAACCATGAACCATAACTAGTATATATGAATATATTTTGCTGGGTTAAGTCCACCAATTTTTTTCTACTCATTCACCCCCCCCCTGTATCATGAATATACGTTTGTTCAATAAAATATATGCCTCTTGATCATGAAACGTGACAAATTCTGGTCTTTCAATTCTTTGGTGAAATAAATTTTATAATATTTTTCATCCCATATAAAACGATAAAAATTGCTATTAAATATTTCTATACCTGTTTAAATATACTGAAAATCATAATTCTCGAATAATCATTAATTAAAATATCACAAAATTGAAATTTGATAACAAGAAATTTCAGTTAAATGATTTGGGAGAAGTAAAATAGATTTTGCTCGATGAAGAATGAAATTTGCTTGATAATGGATGATACCCTGTAATCCAAAACTTTTATTTATAAACGACCATATCATCAATTATCATCCTATCGAAAGATGATTATATAATTTGACTTCTCTCATCAACATTACTTACAGTTCCAGAGTGGATTTCTTACAGAATATTTTTTTATGACACATCTGAACAATCATAGGGGCCAAAGTTAAAGTAAAAATATTAAAGATTATAGTTTTTATACCATATTGTCAGCTGGTATAACTTCATAAAACGCATGTCCAATTGAAAAACATTATTTTACTTCCATTATTTCAATGAAAATAATTCAAAATATATGTGGCAAAGAACCTTTTTCGTATATACTCGTATTTAATCGTGGTTATCTAACTTTAAAATAATAGAGACAATTTTTTATATCGATTGATAAATTCGAGAAATTTTATAATCGTAATATAAACAAACTATATTTTTCGTACTAGTTAAAATTATCATATTTTTGTTATTCAAATCAAACAATTAACTAAGGAATAATATAAACGCATATGTCAGATTAGATTTAAAATATAGTAAAAAGATGAATCAAATATCTAGTCGCGTTTGGACTTAATAAAGAATATATCTACCGTTCTAAATGAGTATAAATTTAACACTATGAGTTTTAATTCATGATGTGTTATAATTGTACTCTTTTATAAAACCTCACGTATGATCAATATCTAAATATTTCTAAACTTAGTCCTTCTGTGTCTTGAAAACACAAAATAAATAATTTGTGGTAATTTTTATGCATGTCAGTTTTTTTAGAGATAATTTTAATACATTTCATTTCTTCGAACATTTTATGATGACTGAATACTTTCATTTCTCTTCATTTCATGGTCCATTCAAAAATTGAAACCCGATTCTGAGCAATTCTACAGAACGAAGCAGAATATATTTTATTTTGTCACGATTATTAATCATCCAGTTCTTCATATGCCCATATAATTGTGGTTTTAGCGAATATATCACTAAAATTACAGAAATTGTTGTATATGTATCTCTTTGTATTCAAGAATCAAATTTAGGATAATTTACCATATATTAATATATATTCTAATCTCAAAACTAAAGGTTTTATCTTTCAATCCCTACCTGTACATTGCAGGAGAGTCAGATCAATTATTTTGGTGTATTTATAAATTTAGAATTTTTAGATTTGGCTTTTCAAAAAATATATTTGCAAAAATTAGTTAATCAAAATAATTTGGCATTTTTTTGATAATTCTTTGAATTATTTACAAGGTGTTTTAGATCACAGTGTTAAAATTAAATCTCTTAATACAGACAAATCATCCAAAACAACTTAGAATTTGTATAACACTCATATGAAACCAAAAACATCCTATGTTTCATGTAGTATGAAACAGTCACTGAGGCGTTTAACAATTTTTTATTTGTATAGTTAAATACGCATTTCGATAAAGTTCTTTTTGGTTGGAATATATTCAAATATGTAATCATTCAAACACTAAATTATTTCATTCAATGTGGGAACGCCTGTAACAAAAATCGATCGACTCTAACAACTTTATACATTTTTATCCACATGATTCTGATTGATCATTCATTCATCAGATTACAATAAGATTATTACTGATTATTTGTGTTAATCCTTTTTTGTTTGGTTGATTATTTACAGATCTTTAAGATTTTTGAAGAGATGTCACTATGAATGCATTAATAATTGCAATTATTTTACTTGAAGCCAGAAGCGTGAAGGTAATTCATGAACGTATAAAATTTTAATTATCGCGATTTTATCCCTATCAGGCGATAATTATAATAAAATTTTTGTTGTGTAGTTACAATCCCGCTTTTAAACAAAGCTTTTACACTATTCAGAATGATTATTTATATATTACCATTATCAAAACTAGATATTAGCTGATTCAATTTTAATGTAAACAAATTTAAATAAATCAAAAATTTGTTGTAAGTATTTAACCCATATCTGCACGTATTATTATAAAATATATCTGAAATACAAAATGTTTTCTATTTTTCTGAAAAAAAACATTTTTCATTGAATTTTGACTCATATTAATATTTTGTTATTTTCATTTGTACATTCATAAACGTGTACATAATAAATGACCAAGTCAAAAATTAATATTAGCCATATCTTAAAAAAAGGAAGAAAGAAATTGTGAATTATCTTTAATGTGTTGTTTCTATATTTGGAACCGAAACCGCATTGCCGTCGATGAGATTTTAGACAAATAAAATAATTAAACTATTCATTTTCAACTCAAAATACATAAAATTGAACATATTCATTTGCAAAAGCTACATGAAGCGTTAATTACTGCGCTTAATTGATGTGAAATCTCAATTTTCGTGTTATTTTGAGAATATTTTGACTGTTACTGCATTTTACCATCATTTTTTTATTCTATGTTCATTTTTCCGTATTGTCTATATCTTGTACTACAAATGGCTTAGAATTAGACATGGTTTACTGGTTATATGGTTGAAAAAATGAAGATAAATCATGAAATATATTAATTATTGACTGTATAAATATCTCTATAATAATACAATAAATATTTCCTCCTTTTAGTCGATAACACGTATCTCATGTAAAAATTTTGCTCTATAATCTTCATATTCGGAATATATGCCACATGTTAGCGATCAGTTTTTTGATTTAAATAATCTTTTGAGTAAAACTATTTCTTTTTATCATTTATTGTGATTTATATTCATTGATGAAAATCATGAACCGCTAAATTATTATATTCCATAATTTAACTTTGGACTAATAAAATTTATTAACCAAAATCCAATAAACGCATGTAGGATAAATAATATATAATACATATAAATTTTAATATAAATATCATCTTAAAAAATTTTCTAATAGCTCTTGAAAGCTAGTCAATTATTAAAATATTGTACGTTCGCAAATTAAATTCTAAATCGATTTCAGTTATTAGTATTGATACCAGGATATAAAGGTTTAAAACCAAAACATTTCTGATAATTAATACACTTTTGAATATGGATTTCCATTTTATTAAATGAAAATGAGAAGTTTGTTAATAAGTAAAAATTAAGAAAACTATTTAATTGGAATCTATTTTATAAAAAAAATTTGAACTATGATAATTAATAAAAACATTTAGTTTGTACAAGAAATGATATTTATGAATTTAAGTTAATTTCTCGTACATATATTGGAGTAAAACAAATTTTATATGATGACATCAAAATGTTTTTCATGTTCTTTATAACGGTATGACATCTCACAACCAATATCTACATTTCGCCTTTGGGAGTTTGAATATATAATTGGAAATATTTCATGCTTTTATCGTTTTCATGATCCTTTCGTATGACAATGAAACTTGATTCAGTCGATATATAAAATTATCTATTCTCAATCGAGACTTTAAGTCGATGACATTCAAAGGTTTTAAGGTTAAATGTATTTTATGAAGTAAATTTGAGAAAAATTCTCTGAGGCTGGACATAATCAAATCTCAGTAAACGACAGCACATATTCAACTCTTTAATCTGATGAAATATACACACAACCCTAAATGGTAGAATCAATATTAATCTCACTTAATTTTATCAATACAATTTCAGAACATCTAAATGTCATCAGATAAATGTTTGTCATTTCATAAGAAAAATTGTCTGAAAGGCATTTTAAATTTTAATACCTCTCACATTACACAAATTTGAAATATCTTTCAAATTATTATTTTTTTAATCTAAGCATATCACTGAATGTAATCTCTCAATCATTGTTTTTATATTTTTATCAAACTATTTGTAATAAATGATTTATATTTTTTTCTATCGAAATTATTAAGTAATGTTAAGTATAATTCTAAAACTTTTTATATGATTGAAATGATATTAAATCCTTATCTTTTTGTTATATAATGATTTGAATTTCTAAACCTCTATTTCAGATTAAAAAGTATGTATTTTGTGTGAATGAGTTGATGTCCCATGAATGCGAATTTATTAACGATTTCTTCAAAATCATAATCAATTTTATCTTTGCTCTAGTTTAATTATTTTCAAATCACGTCTAGCGTTTCGATGTATTTAGAAAATCTACAATTTTATAAGCCTTTTCGTTATTTTTTTCTATTTACAAATTAAAATTGATTAATAACGATTACATTTATTAATTTTAACACATAATTTTGTTTAAAAATTAATGCGCGACAGCTGAAAATAAAATTGTTTAATAATCTTCACTCAGACTTAATTTGATTACAAGAATTAAATTGTTTGGTTTCTTAAATACTATGTTCCACATGTCAAATATTTCAAATGGTATTTTTTGACATCTGATTCAACAAAAATAAATTTTAGGCACATTAATCGATGCATATCTGTAGGATGTCAAGATTTTCGATTATTACGTCTATCTTATTCATTGGTTTGTTATTTAAATGACCGATAAATAATATATTTTTGATTTTTTACACTTTAAATATTTTATGCATTTAACAACACAATATTCACATTCTTAATATCAACTCAGTATGACTAATATAGCCATATTAGTATCACGAATTTCGTCTCTCGTATATCTAATTAAAAAAATCATTTTATGATCTAGGATAATAGAGCAAATCTTGCCCGATTCCCTGCAAATATGTGATAAGATTTGGAAAATACTCAAAAATAGACAGCGTTGAATACAAGACATAGTTTTAATAAAATGGTGTTAAAATGCAGTAAAATCCATCAATTTTACTCAAATTAACATAGGAGAATTCAGATTTTTTTTTATTTTGCACATAATTAAAACTTTAGATAGCTTTTGGATGTGAATATTTTCAGTTTTATGTACTTTGAATTAAAAAAGAACTCTTAAAATATTTATTTTTCTAAAAGCTTATTCATCTGCATTCAATCAGCGTTTCCATAATTTGAAACATATTAAATATTCTCTAAAAAATATTCCTTTATTTAATGTAAAGCTAATATTAATTTTAGATTTATTCGTTTAATCTTCTCATTTTAACAGATGTAAGACGATAATTACTAAATAGTACTCAAGGTCTTAATTAAAGGAAATTTGTTTTTAACTGAAAATTAGACAGGGATAAAAATAGACACGATTTACTGTACTTTGATTATGAATCATAATTAGGAATCATACTATTTAAGTACGCAATCAACAAAATTCACCAAATATATAATTATGTCATCGTTTCTTGTTTTTAAAAACGTTTCAATGTGGATTTCAACAAATAGAACCTGTATATTTCACGTTATCTTTAAATCCACATGACCAAAAATAAGAAATATTCGCCATAGCAGATCAGATTACAAATTGTCTTCTGCGCAAAAGTACTTAGGAAAACGCTGAAAACATTGTACAAATTAATCAGCATATTTTTTGTTAAAGACGAAATTTTTTCCCCTATTTTAAGATTAGTATCAATCGTAAAAAAATTGTGATCATCAAAAACACATACGTAATAAGATTTAAAATGACTTAATGTAAACATTGTTTCCAAATATTTATCATTGTCAAGACTTGGAGATAATTACTCTAAAATTAAATGACCAATATATAAAGAATATTAATCAATTTAACTGATAATCATTAAGATGAAGTATTTCATGGTGTTTGGTTTCAAACGATAAATATCAATCTGAAAATTGATATTATTTTTTTGTGTTAAAGATCAACTCGCTAATTCGAAAGTTGTGTATTATTGTATAATTGTGTTTCGTTAATATCATGGCGCTATCAATTTTAAATATATTAAAATATTTTGTTTTGATTCTTAGATATATTTCAATATCAAAAATTTTATTCCAAAAGCCCAGTTTATCAAGTAAATTAAAATATTAAACTAGGAAAAAAATTGTAAATTTTAAATTCAAAGCTTGGTGTGATAATACCCCGAAAACAACGCCATTTAAAATAGTCTCAAATAGAATTAAACGAGCAACGAATACAATTCATAGTTTTATCGATTATGTATCATGTGAAAAAAATGTAAGTGTGTATTATAAAATAATTTTTTCGCATGTATATGTTGTCAATATATTTTTCGCAGAATAATATTAATGTGCATTCTTTGATCCAGGCATGCCAATTTCATAGCTGTCGACTCCATTTATATTAATCGTTAGTCCAATATGGTCGAGATCTATTTTTTTGTTTATGCTCACATCAATAATATGTTTTTGGAGGGGCGATGTTTAGGTATTAAAGTGATATGAAAAGATTTCCAGATATAACAAAGTTCAAACTGATTAGAACGTTATACCACAATATCATCTACGTAGAATGAACACCTGAAATTTGATATTAGCATAACTAGTAATGCATTCATTTGTTACATAATCTCAAATCAAAAAATCGTAAGAAATTATTGTCTTATGAAAGTTAGTTTGATAGAATTTATTTATATCTTAAATTTAGGGGTTGGGAAATTAAAAAGATTTTTAAAAATTTTGTAACCTTATGATACGGTATGACCGTTCTTACAAGATAAATAATGCTCTGGTCATATGTATTCTGACTGTAAAGGTACACCAATTCCTAATAGTGCACTGTGGTTAAATGCACAACCTGGTTAATTGCACATAACGTTTCTATCCCGTTTCCATGTGAATATGTATATTTATCCAGATACCTTATCACTCCGGTTAAGTGCTCGTTTTGTAACCGTTGGATGGTGTGCACTTAACTGCAGTTAAGTGTAATCAAATTCTACTTTACTGATATTGGAATAAAAAATATATTTATTATAATTTTAGTCATGTTGTTAGATTATTGATAAATTCAAAGGTTTTTCTTATTTAGAAATGTTTTTATATATTTTTCTGTTCCACATTTTCTTTGAGATTCATTCAAAATTCTATTTTGCCCTCTTCTGAGTTGCTACATTAGTTATATTTTTATAAATTGTTTAGATATGTATAAAAACTTGTAAAAATACACATTCTAAAGTAATTTAAACGGGATATCAAACATTTATTTATCAGAGACCAATTTATCAATAAAATCAATGGTTAACTGTATTTAGATATTTTAAAACCATCGATGCTGTTAACGTTTTAGAATTCTTCGGCGATTGATTCATAGAAATATGTCAGAAATAATTTGCATATTTTTATTAGAATTTCAGAAACCACATAACAAAATAGAATATTAATACAGATATCCAATACACAAAACCAATTAATGATCGATAGAAAGTTTGTTGAATCTCGATAATCTCTGGCTAAGAATAGACTAATAAAAGCGGAGTACTTTTACCGGCACGCTACGGTCAAGATGTGGAAATCGATGAGTACTTATTATTCATTTAAACGACATATACTAATGATTCATATTGTTGATCAGATGTTCAGTATTATGATTTGTTAATGGACGAATAATGATATCTCTTATAAAATTTCAACTAATCATACGAGATTTCTTCCATGTTTATATTTGTTTAAATTCGTAGAAGTTCGTTGACTAAAACTATAAAATATATGCACCATTATTATATTATAGTTAGTATTTTTGCATTATAACCCCGCGAGTGTGCGCACAATCTAACATTACTAGAATTTTAACATGATCATGATATATATTCCAGTACTATTATCTGATAAAGAATCAGGCATAAATTTCATTTTTAAACACTTCAATAAACTAATGTATCATGATTGATACACCATTTTGCGTCCAAAACTCCCGACTTTCCGTCGATGACATTAAAACATTGAGACATCAATTTATATCAAAAAGTAAATTTTATAGAGATTCTTTGCTGATAGACAACCAAATCTCAGTAAATGAGAGCACATATTCCACTCTTGAATCTGAATGAAGGTTCTCACTGCCAAAAAAAAGTAAAATCTATGATAACATCAATTTACTTTTAAATACAATGTAGGAACATTTGATTGTCATCATCCGAAATTCGGACATTTGGGATGGAAAATGGGGTATATACAATAATATAAATCTCTATTAAATTTTTTTACGATATTTCTAGAATTAAGTTAATATTCAGAAATTTTAATGACTATGATTGATAGAAAAACTCATGTAATCTTTATCATATTTGGTTGAAATGCGAATAGGTCATAAGGATGGTCAGAGTGTCATCAATTTTCTGCATTAAACTTTAATATACAGATTAAAATCTTGTCAACATATTTTTTAATTTTTGGGTAATTTTTGAAAAAACCATACCTAGATTTTCATAAAATTTTTTAAACCGTACTTTTCCGATAATAACCATAGGCTCATTTTCTCATTGAATATCAATACAGAAATGCTAGAGAACTACATGTATTAATTCAAAAAACATTGATAAAAGCAATTTATTTTGAGAAGAAAATATATATTACAGGACAAGAACATCAAGATTTCTATTCTAGAATTCAGTAAATCTCACATTACATTCAGTATTGAGAATAAAGGTTCTGATGGATTCAACACGATATTACGAACAACTTTAATGACGAAAAACCTGTTTAAACCTCACAAATCAATTTATTCAACGAAAATCAGCTTAGAATATTGTTTAAAGACAACAAAATATATTCATGATCCGCGTGGAATAGCTTCCAAGTTCAGCAATATAACTCCATCTTCAGAGTTAAATTCAATTATTTCAAATCTTTTTAAGCTCTTATTAGGAAGCGCCATTACTTCTTCTCCTATAGGAGAAATAATAATATCTGTCAGCAGCATTTTTCGAGCTCACACTAAAAATATAGATTATGTTAAAAATCTAGCATATAACAGCTTGATCTGGGTTCATATTCACAGTTTAAAGAATTCAGTGAATAACGAATTCTATTCAGATATCAGGTATTCCTTTCAATTTATTAAGGCTAATTGGTGAAAAATTCTTATCAAAGAGTCTGAACTATCAAGTTAAGAAAGATATATGCCGAATCGATTATCTTATGAAGAATATTCAAAGATTAGTAAATACTCACCAGATAGAAGGTAAATATAATTTCTCATCAACATAATATTTTCCAAATTCAATCACACTCATGATGTGGTTCATACAATCAGGACCTCTACCAATTATTAATAGGCGTTTGTTTCAGACTTCATTCAAAGTTTTAAATTTTTTCAAATAGAACTGATTGTTTTTAAGTTCATACATTTAAAAAAGTGATGTTAATAAACTTCCCAAAAACGTTCCTATGTATAAATGAATAAAATACTTATTCATTAATTAATTTTGCAATACGCATATTTTATATATTAGAAATTAAAAACGCTATTTTCGTCAACGTAAGGAATTCGAAGGTATCAACATTCCACAAAAATAAGTAAACTAATGCTATTTGATAATAAAATTGCGTCCATGTTAAGTTTCTTTACAAATTTTGGCATTAGAATTTTGGCCTAACGACAAGGACAAATTGTCATTTCGGTTATGTCGGTATAGTTTAAATCTTCAGTTTCGTCCCCGGCAATTATAAAGTTTTTTGAAATAAACTCGAACAAAAATATAAATTTTTCAGAACTATTATTAACATGTTCCTTCTTCAATGACATTGATACTAACTTGATGGATTTTCACATACCATCGTGGCGTTTTTTGCTGTATTTTTAATCAAACAATGTTTATCGCACAAATATCTTAAGAATTCAAAATCTCAAGATCTTTATTATGTTGTATTTGAATTTTGAAATAGATCCTGATTTTTCAGCTCATTTATTTATAAATAGAATGAATCATATTACAGAATTGTTATGTCTTGTACAGGTATGGTCCAAATTTTCTCTTTAGTTTGATTTATTCTAATTATATTTACATATACCGGAATTTCTTTCTTTCCTTTTTGCATATTATATCACCAATTTCGAATCGTTATGAGTGTTTATTCGAAAGTTTTTTTCATATACCGCGAATATTACAGATACTTTAAGACATTTTAAGGAATTTTTTTCATAATGAGTCTGAATTTTCTTTTATTCCTGAAATGCTTAGATATTTCTATTTCTTTGATTTGTGCTGCATTGTTAAATTTTTTGAAAATTTGTGAACTTTCGTATTAATTCGCATAATAATTTGGATGTGGGAGCGTGTAGTTTTTATATGTTCTCAGAATTGTTGAGAGAAAAGTTAAAGTTAATTTCAATCTACAATATATATCAATTTTTCATTTTATTTTTAAACTGAAACTATCTCAACAGGATTCGAGTGTAATTCGATTTTTATCAGTCGTAATCTATTGATTCATAAGCAAAACTATTTTTTGAACATAATGATGACCATATATATGTATATATTGTTGATATAATATTTTGATCGGCGCCAAAATAATAATTAAAAGTTTTCAAAATTAGAGTGTAATGTTAATTTATGTATTTGATAAATTAATACACTCGATAGATGATATGTTGAACTAAACCGAGTTCATTAAAATAACGCTTTAAGTTAAGTTAATTTATACTTGTTGAATGAGAACTAGTTAAATTTCTAATTTATTTGATTTTAATCTTTGAGAATATGTTTCATAAATTTAATAAATTAAATATCTTAGATCATGAATTTAAGGATTTTTTTCTAAATAGTAACTTTAAGAACCCTTTATTTATATAGTTAACTATTTTTGATAATTTTTGATCAATTAACATAACAGAAATATTATTCAGTTACTGTAAAATTGTAAATACTCGCGCAAAACATCCGACATATATTTTTTAACTCAAATGGGTTATATTTTGGTTATAAGGACAGTTTTTTCAATAGAAAAATGAATAATTATCTATTAAATAATTATTTAACAAATACTACATACTTAAAATGTAAAAAATATACATACGCGTTTTTTATGATAAATTGTCGTTTTAAAAATCAAGTTTGTATCATTTTCTGATAAATTTGTAAACCCATTATATTTAACTTCAAAATTTTTATTACCTGTGATAAACGTTCTGTCTATTCAAGTTCTAAATTGTTTGATTTTTTCCACTTTTTTGTTAAAGAAGCATTTCAAAATCTTATATCTATAAAAATAACTCAATGAATAAATCAGAAACGTTCTAGAAACCCTTTCAGTCGACAGTTCAAAGCTAAAAATTAAAAATTACAGAACTACATAATAATATCAAGATCTGTAGAGAAAATATGTTATGTTTATAAAAATACATATGGTGTTTTGAAATAAAAAAATTTCATAATTTAAACAAAAACAAATAATGAAATATAAAATATTATATAAAGTAGTGAATTAACGAATATTTAATCGACTTATATACTATGCNAGTCGACAGTTCAAAGCTAAAAATTAAAAATTACAGAACTACATAAAAATATCAAGATTTGTACAGAAAATATTTAGTTTATAAAAATACATATGGTGTTTTGAAATAAAAAAATTTCATAATTTAAACAAAAACAAATAATGAAATATAAAATATTATATAAAGTAGTGAATTAACGAATATTTAATCGACTTATATACTATGCCGTGTTGTAAATTTGTTAAGTGTACATATTTATCAAAATTTTAGCTCTGACCATTCAGAAGGACTGGTAATATTTTAGGGTATTATTTATCCTATATGGTCTTTTTTTAGATATATAGAACCTTGGATACATCCACTGTCTTTTTAATGAAATTAATATATTTTAGATGATAAAATAAAGAATGTTTCGAATCGATGCGAATCGCTTAAAAAACAACTTGCATGTGTTATTTCATATGAAAGCAAATACTGTTCCCAGATTATCCATACCAAAAAGTAATTCTGAAATTATTCAGATTTCCGAATATCCAAAACAATCTTTTGGCGCGGAAATACATACAAATTAGGAAAATGTCGAAGCAAAGTGATGTTATTTTAGACTATACAAATAAATTATACCATAATATACTGGTGGAAAGATATATAATCTGTACGAATGAATCTAGAGGCACTGTTTGTTACAGAACATGTAACATTTCAATTAAATCTATAGATCCTTTGGTAAAAGTAAGGTGTATTTATAATCAGGGGCCAAGAATTTTCAATACTCAAATACCTTTCTTAGGTATTACAATTCTTATTTAGATATTCTCAAATATTGCACTTTTTTGATTTTGATATTGATCTTATGTTACTTCTTCCGTATGGTATTTTTTCCTACATCAAATACACAAAATAATTCATCAATCCGTAGGAATTCGAGTAAAAATCTTTATATAATTCAGTAATGTCAATGGATTCTTCAATCCAATCTAATTGTTCGAAATCAGATCTATGGAATGGCCATGTATCACATCATTCAAGATCATTTTGGGTCCCAGATTCAGGCAATCGATTCGACGCTACTATAACAGCATCTGAAAATGGATCAAGTACATCTTATTTTTGTTTATGATTACACACACTATTATGAACTAAATTCACATTGTATGTCAATATATGATGAAATATATAAACCGAATGAAAGTTATGAGATTGCAGATGAATTGAGATCATTTTTCATAAAACAGGATCTTGCAAGTAATTATAATTACCCATAGGCCATTATTCTCTCTTTGATAAGTCAGGGGAAGATGAAAATGAATACGAAATACAATAGCTGAATAACCAATTTTATATTGACATATAATCACACAAATTTGAAATATTTTTATGATCATTCAATATTATTTTCTATAATAAAGCATACCCAGTTAACGAAGACCGATTTGGTATCGCAGCTCTCATGGGCAGAGATATGGGGTTGAAGGTTTAGCAGGTGCGAGCCTTGCACTACCCTAACTGAGCGCAGAGGAGAGCCTCATCAGAATACTAAACTACATGTATGTATACAACGACCCATTAGCAGTCGACGTAAAGTCCGAGAAGAAATGCACCTACACAGGTTTGTACACATCCAACGACCGTTGTTAAAAAAATAGAGCATAGTCTTAAAAGTATTTTTATGACGATAAATTATAGAGATTATTTTTGAATCCACATAATTATATTTATTCAGTAACTAAGTGTACAACCCAAACTTAATGGTCATTGCCGATTATAATAATTAGATACATATCAATTTAACGCTATTACATTTGAATCAAGACGCGTCTCACATGAAAAATTTTTTATAGGTTTTGCCACAAACACATTACAATTGTGAATTCCAGTCATGTAGATCATCGCGATGTTAACTATTAAATTATTGATGATGAAAAATTCATTTCATTCAGAGTTCCGTGTGTCACAATAAAATTCATGTTTTCGTTGAAAAACATTTTTAAGTTTATTGCATTTCTTGCGATACTTCTATGTAATGTTTAATCGTGGTACACAATAAAGCTATTATAAGACAGTAATAACACTTTTTTCATATACTATGCTTTTTGTCTTGGTTTAAAATTATATTCTCCTTATGATATTTTGTATATTCCTCAAATTATTTTGTCATCTATTACATTATCAATTTATTTTGTAGGTCGCTGATTGTGACTATTGGTTTTTCCTAATTATTAATAAGTTCATGGATATAAATTTTATTTTACGAGTTTCGCAGAAAAGTGATTTTGAACAACTTGACAAAAGTGCAAATTTTTTTTAAATATATACCATCTTGACTATGTCATCAATTTTCGGTTAATGAGAATTTTTAAGATGTTTCTTACAAAAATTATGTCGGCTTAACAACCTTTTTTTTAAATGTCTTCATACATATATATCTAAAATCGCTATGTGATACCAGTCAAGTATCATTACATAATCACGTGTCAATCATGTTATTTGAAAACTTGATATAATACAACTATATACGTGAACATATCATAAATATTTTATAATCACGAAAATTATCGAAAGTTTTAAGGTATATGTATTCCATTGAATCAATTACAAAAGTGTAAAACGTCTTTTTATGAAATATAATGTATAAAACTCAGTAAATTCTGAGACAACTGTCATCACGTAATTAGTATGCAATTTTGAAGCACATAAATATAAGTTGTTGACGTCTGACTGTCTGTCTCGACATTAATTTAATCTTCAAAATAACTAATATATATTCTATGGTTTATTATACCCCAGTCATGTATACACTTCTACAATATTTTCAAATTTATATAAAATTATCGAATTATTGATTTGACAAAATTGAATATGGTTATATGATATCTTAAATGAATCCATTTAATTTCAAAAATAATATGTTTAATATTCATTTGCTTCAATTTGAAAAAATATTGCATCGTCTATTTTCAGAGTGTATTGGTCAAAAAAATATGTTATTAATATATCTTCATTTAAGTTTTATATTTGTGATAAGGACGCAGAAGATTGATTCAATGACTTTTTTTTTATTTGTTATCCAAATATGATGAGTATACTTTAAATAAATATGAAAGAATGATGCACCGTTCAACAAAAATATGATTGGATGGATGCCTGATATTTTTTATTCATTTTTCGCTTCTGTGTAAATTTTCATATATTTATGGCAACATATTATCTTCCGAGATTCATAGTTTAATTGTAGACTAAGATCTAGAAAATAGATGTGTGATAGATTGAAATATATGTTGTTGGAAAATGGTCATCTTGTACATGATAGAATCGTGTTAGATTATTATACAAATAAAACTCTCAAAAAAATAGATCAAAATGTATTTAGTTGACAAAAACACCATTTGATGTACAAATTCATTCATCGATATAATTGATTAAACCCTAGTTATATGAAGAAGCTTTATTTAAAAGATTTTTGAATGTTTCGAAAAAAATGATGTATATAATTATAAAAATGTAATTAAATGTACATATATCATAACCTTTGTGCCATTTAGTTTTGAGGAAGAAGATTCTTCATTACAGAAAACTCTATTTCAATGCACAGCTTCTTGATCACACAAAAACATTAACTGAACCGGAATATGCAGATATTTGAATTGATATACATAATCATATTTTATTCGGATAGAACGAGAGTGTGAACACGAGATGAGGGTTTGCTTGACCCACGTTGACTTATACGGAATTTACTGTATGTTTATAAAAGCCATATTATCTAGCCTAGTAATAAAAATTACATTTTACAGAAGGCTAGAAAGCAAATTCTGGGTATTTTTATAGATATCAATTCTCTTTAATGAACTGTATGATCATTATTCTATTGGTAGTCAAATAAAGATCCTAATATTTGTCACGTGAGCCAATTTATATTAAAAACGATTATTTCTCCAATATTTATAAAAATTAGGTTTATTATCTGAAGTCTTGATGATTTATCATCAACGAAAACGATCTTACAAAGTGTTTAAATTATTTTAAATAATTAACCATTTTATATAATAATTAATGAAAATTTATATTCTAATCGCCCGAGATTTAATTAGATATATTTGGCTTTTGCTACAAGTCATCTCTATTTTTCAATGTTTGATGATACACAGAATAATGGCCTATTTATCATTTTAATTACTTGGGCCATCTATAGGTGATAGGGATGATGATAAGTCATCTTGAATCAAGTAGCATTCATTAGGCTTGTGTGTATCATCAATCTGATATATCTCATCATTCATTTCATAATGCTTTATGTAATCTGAAACAATAAAATTATGACTTGATTCATTATCTATCTCTGTAAAAGTGCAATCAATTCCTGTATTTGAATTAATATTTAAGAAAGATCTTGGCTGATCATACCTAAAACCATGCCATATATCATATTTCTATGTATTCGATTCACCCGAAAATTCTATTGACAAAGCTGAAAGTTGTCAAATACACAAACTAGAACTCTGATGGCGTGTTGAATGCTTTGTGTATATAATTTCGGGAATATTATCAGGATGATAAAATAACATAATGGTATAAATATCATTAATATGGTGCATAATTTGATTATATCTATGTAAGTGGACTGATACTTAATATTTGGTTATGGTTTACGTGCCTTTTAGAATGCTTTTTGTAATTAAATTAGTATTATTATCCATGAATCCAGAATTTGAGTTGATACGTTACAACTTTTATAACAAACTGAATGATTCGATTCATCGGTACACATTATTTATTTTTCAATCAGTATATTATGGAGAATTTTATTTGAGTAATTAAAAATAATATCTCCATCCTTAGCCAATTTTCGAATGTGTTCGTAATTTCGAATCAAATAATGATTTTTAATTTTTGGAAACCTAAGTAAATATCCATTTACGTTTTATTATGTATAATATGTGAGCAGTATTTTTTTCATATGAAATCACGCATGCCAGCTGTTTCTGAAGGGATTTGCATCTGCTTGTAGAAGTTATCATTTTATCTTCTAAATATTAACGTTGGATAAATAAAAGGGCAATTAATCAATAGAAATTTATGAACAGTTGTATTGTTGATAACATGATAGGTTCTAATTCTAAGAAACTTGAAATAAAGAGAGAATTTATAACAATTTTTGAAATGCTTATAAAAAAAATGTTCGAAATTAGTAAGGTTACATTTATGATAAACGTGAAAATAATCAAAATTTTACTGTATAATTAACATCAAAACCGAATGAACATAAATTTTTTGAAACCCATATATATATTTATTGATCTATCCATCTCCAATCATATAAAGTCTATCAATGCCATAATTAATTTTTGAGAAAATTGATCATAAAAAATACGAAAATATATATTTATCATCGATTAAATTCATGATTCCTATATTAAAACCATAATGTCTGATATATCTCCATTAATGATTAGTAAAGTTTACATAATTGTTTGATAGAATCTTTCAGCGAATTGTTATTTTAAAATATTTTTTTCTTATAAAAGACAAATAAAATGTCATGAATTACTCATATAATAATTATGTTGATGATTTTTCCTACAATTAATTTTTACCAAATTCCAACAGCAGATTATTATACTATAATTTTAATATATTTCTTCTAATTGTAACAATTTTTCTGAATTTCTGTAGTAAAATTATAAAAATGTAATGTGAGTTTACATTAAAAATATTGTAAAATGGCCTTATATTTCATAAGAACAAAATCTGGTTATTCATCTCAGACTAGAACCCATATCAAAAATTAAAATTGTAACTAAAATTATATTAGATAGTTTTGTTGATATCAATTCACAAATATCGGCAAGGTTTTATATTTCGTTTATATAAAAATATCTTTCATGATTTTTAAAAATATAGACTTGAACTGTGCGTATGTTATTGTAAATATCAAATTATCGTAAATGATTCAATTTATTTCATTCTGAATGTTATTTTAAGCCATATAGAATGTTCGACTTTTACACATATTAAATAAATATGGTATTAAAAAGATAATTTATTGAAATAATACGTTAATGAGCTTATATCACATTTACCATTTGCAAAGTATTTATATTTGATGGAAGTAGCGAGTGATTGCATGGTTTATATGCCAATATTTCTGGTATTTGTATTCATGAAATATATTTTATTATCTTCAACATATATATTAGACGTTTGATCATAATTTGTCGCGTGGAAAAATGAAAATTAACAAAAATTTATAAATGTTGAATTTCTTGACTGACAATGACGTATTCATAATTGTGAAAGCCTATATTTCAATATACTAATTAATCTAAAGCGAAATTCTTTTTTAAATATGTAGGAGGTTCAAATATTTTTTACTTATATAATTTTGATACTTTATTATTGACCATTTCAACAGCCTTGAGCTACGTTTTATACAAAAAGTTCGTTTTAATATAGGTATAATTGCAATTCCTAAATTAATTTGGTTCAATAGTACTATTTAATATTGAATTTTATCTATTAAAATATATCTGACATCCGACTGATACATTAGAGCAATTTGAATAAAAAATGTCTGAATTAATCATGAAAAGGTTATGAAATTTTTGATATGTAATAATATTAGGAATGTAAAGACGAATTCAAATAATTTAAACCAAATTATTATGGTTAAATATTTTGGTGATTAAATAAATAATCTATACTAATTATGCCATTTAAATAATTTTTGTCAAAATATTCATCAATTTTTTTTCTGACCCCTAAAACCATCTTATATATGAGAAATCCATCTTATACATGAGAAATGAATCTATGATTTTTAATTTTGCTATTTAAATTAATCATAAAAAGAGGAATTTACAAATATAGGATGATATGTAAAATATAAGTATTTAAGAGTCTCTACCTATGATTTGAGGATGTATAATTCAGTCACGATGTAACTCTGTATTGACATTTATGTGACTGAAAAACGTCATAAAATCGAGCGATAATACACATCACCTAGATTTATGTGTTAAAAATCTCGTTAATATATCGATCATGAGAAGGTATATTCTTTTTCGATATCGTGTCTATATAAAAGATACCTTGATAACCTTATGGCTTCTCAATAAAAAAAAAAGTTAAAATATTGCTGATTTTCAATTATGTGTTAATATTTGTAAAATGTAATCAAAATAATTATATTTTTTTACAACGAATTTGCTCATTTTTATTCTGAAATTAAACACATTTTAGTAAGCAAGGATTTGGCCCAGTAGATAGATCTTAGCTGTACAGAAATAAAATTATGCCTCAGAATTCTAATTCATTTATAGAAATACAATATTTTTTTAGTAGGTTATTTTAATCCGAAGGGTTAAGGAATAGCGGATAACAGCGATCAAAAGATGTATATAATTTTATTTTTAATATCTCTAAAATACTATCACTTATAATTAATTCTGATCGTTCTTTATGTCGATGTTTGTACTATCTTCAGTCGCTTAATATTGTTAAAGTCACCTCTTACAAAATATTTTTTATGTAACGAATCGAAATTTAACGATGTTTAATTGCTTAGACTCTGTTTAATATTAGTGTTTTTAAATAACGACATCTAGTGAATGATAATAGATTTACGTACCCTATGTCTGAATGGTTTTGAAAGTAATTACTGTGCATACTGATAATGTTATAAAAACATTATTACTCTTTCATTTTAATGGCTAAATGACGTCACCAATCCGAAAAGAACTCTGTCTTAAATTAACTGGTATGATTTTATGAATTGAGCAAACGTTGAGATATGTATCTAACGAACTTCAAAATATCAAACGAATCGTGATGAAAATTATATTTACATCTTATCTTGTTAATATTTGTAATTCTCAAAATATCATCGATTAGATAATCAATTTCACATATATCTAGTGTTGCTCGACGATTCAATATTGTTGATAAACGCGAATCTCTTATGAATCTGAAATATTGAGAATGAATACCGTACATCCAAATATATGTCCTTTGTCAACGCGTTCTTTAATGTGTTAAAATAAACAAAACCATCGCTAGTAATCGCAAGATTTTCAATAAAACCGATATATTCCGCTTTGACCCGAAAAACATGGTCGTGTCTGATATATAATTTAGTACTTTTTATCAATGGTTGCATCATTTGTAAAATGAACTGAGATTTGATTAGAAATAATGATATTAAACTTTGTAAATGTTGATGTTTTGTTAAGTAATGATGCCCATTTAATCGAATATCCTGGGTTCAAATATCGTTTATTAAAGTAATCTATAAAGTTGATTTTCTCCGAATAAGATGATTTGTATTGATTAAAGATGTTTTTTGTAATATAGATTGAACGTAATACTGTATAGAATCCCAAAGATCCGTCCATTTCGATTCTGAATATCATTAGGATTTTACTGAATTCTAGAGCAGAAATCTTGATGTGATTGCTTATTAATACATATTTTTTTCTCGAAAAACATCAGCTTTAGTTTTGTAATAGGAATCAATATTCTAGGTCTTGGTTCAATTTTTAAATACTATTCAATCCTAAACGAAATCTATGATTATATATCATTAATATAATTTTGTTAATTAAAATCTATAATTTTATTTTTTACTTTATTCCAACGTAGTTTTTTGTTAAATCAGACACATATATTCAAAAAAAATAAATGTAAATTTTTGCTTTTTGTAAAAAATCATTCAACAATAAAGGATTATGATGAATTTATATCCAACATGTTTTTAATGAGTTTAATACCATTCTTTGTGTTAAAGATCATCAACAGTGGTTTAATAAGTCATTTTCTTTTGACATGCGTGGATTCGAAAAAATTATTTTATTGCTTTCTGCTCTAAAATATATTTTTATGCCTTGCAAAAACACCTAAAAAGGATTAAAACTAGAGATTGTTTTTGAATTAATGATACATACGTCTAGTCAAATGTTTCGGGCCGTGTTTCGCTTTTAGAAATGTAGCATGTAAATTTGAATAAATTAACCTTAAAATTAATCAATCCAATTTTGTATTCTCGTCAGAAATCTTTTCGTTCATGTTTTGATGAAATAAAATAAAAAAAAAACACTCCTGATGGCTACGGAAGTCATACCAACAGGTATACCAAAAAATACAGATATTTCGAACAATTCTTTCTTCAATACGCAAATTAATTGACTATCTGAATAGAATAACTATGTAATTGATTTTTAGTTTAATTTTTTTATTAAATATGTGCATTTTTCAATACAAAAACATGTAGAATATACAAAAATAGACGAACATTTGATTTATTTTTATAAAATCTCTTTTGTTAAACATTAGTGGTACTATGGTATGTAATGAGTATATTTTATAGAGGAGAAAGCTGTAATATAATTTTTCTGCCTGTGCGAATATGCCAATTAGATGACTTTGGAAATCATGGTAGATGATCTAGGATTCAAATCCTGATATATTATCTCAATATGATATTAAAATATTTTATTCTGATAAAAAAAAGGATGTTTATATATCAATTTATTCAAGTAAGCGAAGATGAATCGCTTCGATAATGCAAAATAAAAAACAGATTGATTATTGCGTGTGTATCAAATTAGTCGTTTTGTATCACTTTTAATAAATAATTTTATCAACATTTTTGACATGCGCTAAAAATTATCCAAATATTTTTATGCTTATTATGAGAGTAGGAAGTATTTGATCTTGTTTTTTAAAGAATGAAAGATACAAATTATTCAAAATCGGTCAACAGATGTTTTTTCATAAGAATATAGTTTACAAACTTACAATTTAGCATATTTGGAGATTTTGTCTATGTTTAGCGGTGCAATTATATTTTAACAGATACAAATCCATTTTGACATTATAAAACCCCGCTATCAATCCAGTAATCGTGATATAGCGATGATAAAATCAAAACAAGGTCGTCATTTCATTTAAATTTATATGTATTTCCGGTTTTTATATCTTTACATATGGTTAAAATTTAATTTGAAATATATTAATCAGGGATGATTTATGCTTCTAATCAGTTTCAAACACATCTAAGGGCAAAAAAGTATACTTTTTATCTGAAGCTTAGACAATTTACATTTAGCTACTACAAAACAGAAATTTTAAAACGTTAATTTCTACCAGACGAGAAAATCGTTTGATGCTTAGACTTGTATCTGGTATATATAATTTAAAAGGTGATGTGCTCAAGGTTTATATAAATATTATCCCTTAATAAATAAATCTCAAAACGTAATGAATTTTTTGATGATGTTGTAGATAATTTTTTCTTTGTTTGTTTTTATTAAATGCACTAATTAATAAAAAATATGATTCTGTTTTCATTTTGTGATATTTACGATTTTTAGCGTTTTTTATAACGATTGACAACAAATAGTTCCCTAATAATGATTAAGCTTGTTTCAAATATGTAACAACACTAAAACGAATATATTTTTAAATGAATAAATTTCCTTATGTGATATGTCTATACATTTAGAAGTATATATTCTATTTATTAACATTAATATTTCAGGAATTACATTTTTTTCACAAAAATAAAATATTAAATTTTACTAGAATTTAATAAGTTAATACCAAAGTTGTGATAGAAAAGGCTTTTTAACCAATTCTTTATTATCTATCGTATATTTTGTTAAAATTTATTATTGGCACAGATAACACGATTTTGTCTTTTTCTATACCGATTTTATGTTACTCAATTATCATCAGAAAAAGGGCTGACATTCCGATGATGGCATTCAAAGATTCTGGATGTGAAATTTTTAATTCATATTGCCTAATATATAAATTCTCTCTATATTGGTTGTGAGAATATTAAAAAATGTTCAGGAGTCCAACACTATGTGTGTTTAAATGAGATTTGATTTTGCACAACAGCAAATAATCATTCGAAATATTTTATTTTTATAATAAATTAGATGTCAGAATATTTGAAGGTCATAATCGCAAAGTCCTACATTTTGAAACGAAAATGGTGTATTTCGACTGATCAGAACATTATTGAATTTGTAGAATATATTCGATAGTAACATACAAGATATATATATTTCATTTCAAGACTTCACTCATCATATATTTGATAAGATGCAAGTTTGACGTGAAACACAGTCAAACTTAGTATTTGTTTAAAGTCTTTATATTAAAAATAGAAATAACATACTTAATGAGAAAAAAACTTAAGATTTTTAAATGATAATTGATATTATCAAATGTAAATGGATACTAGAATTTTTATGTATTCATAAGATTTTCATAGGCATATTTTATATATTATCTTAATGTAACAATTAAAAGATAGAATTGTCAATATTCCTTTAAACACGCTAGCGGAAATTATACTGTTATGCAAATCAACATGTTTGGTAAAATTTCCCAGAATTGATTGAGGCTGAATAATTTGTACCAAATAATTATTGTCTTAAGATAATAAACATATAACGGATTTTTTGAATATTTTATATTTTTAATGCAATGTATCATCTACCGTTACATTCATGCCAAAAAACCATTTTCAATAAGTGTATAAAAGATAATAGGATGAATTTATTTCAAAAAAAACACGTTAATGACGAGAATAAAGTCGTATAATATGTATTATACTAATTTGTAAAAAATTACTTTTCCAAAAGACCATTTAAATATGTACAAACGACTATTAAAGACGTTGATCTGCAATAATAATTTGACAATAAAACATTTTTGAGTGAAATTATTAAAATATTATAAAAATTTAGCTAAATTTTCAGGTTGCCTGATGCGTGAAAATATATTATAAAATTCTATTTAACATTTTAGAAATCGATAAGGAATTCTTTATATTCCATTTGTTAAAGCCATTCCATTCTATCTTTGAACCTAAAAAAACGATAAGGGCATTGAATTATTAGATAAATAATATATAGTAATCAATTTAAACTATTTTAAAATTTTGTGATTAAAATAAAAGAGATATCGACAAACACATTGTATCTCATTGTGAATCATCATCTCAATTATCTGAGTATAAATTATAATTTAATACTAAACAATATTTGTATCTGCTCATTAGAATGATTATATTTCAAATATGAATAAAACTATCATCCATCAACAAGGTTTAATTATATTTGTCGGCGATTTTTCATGTCAATTAGCTTCAGATTACCTAATTCATGTGTATAGAATCATATGAAAAGGTTGCGCAGGTTATATTTTTTGTCATTTAATGTTTTATTTAAAAATACTTTTGTCATTATTGGATAAAATTATCAAAAATATTCACGTATTTTACATAGTAATTATTTATAATTTAACAAATTAAATTTATCGATTTGAAATAAATTTTGTCTTTGAATTAAACGAATTAAATTGACGAATATACATTCTAATATTGAATGACGCATTAGCTACAATTCTTATTACACAACAATAATTACGGCTCAAGAATTGATACCACTCTCTCTTCTAAATTATTTGAACATTGACAATTTATTATTTCATACAACAGAAATAGAAGAAAGAAATGGTTTGAATCTAATATCATAAGATCATACAAAATACTCAACCAAATACATCATGTTCGTAATATGTAAAGTAAAATATTAAATTTTATTGAAAATCATCATTACATTTAAACCATCAAAAATTATTCAAAACGAACGGCGCATGCCTATATGAAAATTATTGTTGAGATATTGAAAGATTTTTATCTAAATGTTATGCATAATGTTATTAGTCTCTAATTTGATTCTAAAAACTGTTTTTTGGTGCAAAAATATAATGAAATAAACACTTACGTTCTTATCGCATGACACATAATCGATGAAACTATGAATTAAAATCCTAGTGTTATTGTTTCTATTTGAAGATATTTGGAAAGACAGTAGATCTACCTTATTATTACACAACGTTTTGATTTTAAAATTGGATATTCTAGTCCTTATTTAATTTAAAATATTTACCTGTGGTTTTTTTCTCTAGGAACAAAGTTTTTAATATTGAAATATGTCTAAAAATTATCTCAAATTTATTTGATTTTAATCAGTAAAAATTTATCATCTAAATTTATTCAACGCTTTCTTTTGCACGTTATATTATGATTTTTTAACTAAATTTTCATTCTTTAAACCTCGCAACCAGTTCTAAATTATGATGATATAGATTTACTATCGAATTCAGCCAAGAAACAATACATCAATTACAATATCATTTTAACATTGAATGTACCCCTTATTATATATCTGAAAATTTATCATTAGATAATGAACAAATCATAATTAAACCTCGATTATTATTAATTTAAAGACATTTTTTATTAGTTACAATATTTCAGTGTTGATTTATTATCTTATTTAACTCATGTATTCAAGAAAAGTGTTTGTGAAATTATATGAGTATTTCCTTTTGCTTTGAGTGATTTTTTTCAAATTTTCATATAAAAATCGTGGCTAGAATTTTAGTCTGGTTCATATGCATATGTGCACTCTATTTCTACGTTTGTACATCAGTTGGATTAAATTATAAACTAAATATACCGATATGTGCCTATTGCCAAAGTAAACAATAAACCATTTTAAAATCTCTAAATGTTATCACATAAATATATGTCCTGATTTCTAAAAATGTTTCCGTAGAGGAGGATAGGTATATATAATATGAAGTGATACAAAGATCAAAATTCTAACTATAACGTAACATGTTGAATAAATTTGACAAATAAAGATATACATTCATGTGTAAATATTCTAGCATTTTACCTGGGGCAATTGAGTGATCTTAGAAATCTATATTGTTTCACAGACAATTCATAGGTATATCCGCGAAATATTAGATCTGTTCTAGCGAAACACGAATTTTATATTAGTAACTGTTGTTTAATGCACAAAATCTACAGGGCAATCAAGCCATGTTTGTTCGAGTAATCCTAGAGAATAAAAAAAATATATTTAGATTAATATATTTGTTTTTATGATAAATCCTTTCCTTCGATTGAATAAAATTGATAGTCGACATAATTCTCATTTGTTAATCGTCGATTTGATACGTATATTCAAAAATGAATTATTGATTTAACAAAACGGTTAGATTTCAAAATCTAGTTCATTATAAATCATTATTAATGACAATTCCAGCTACATTTTGATTTTAGGGCAGATTGAATATAATTATACATATTCAATTAGTGTTTTGCCATTTAAATAAAAAATGACACAGCCTAAAAATTATGATACAACATCGCATATGTTTGTGTATTCAAATAATTTTTAAATTATGGATAATGACCATACATTAATAAGATAATATTCTAGTTTGTATCTAATATATTTTGATTCGTGGATGATATAAATTCATACTAACTAGCTGAAAATTTATAATTTATCATTTTTTATAAGAAGAGTATAGACCGTTATTTGTTGTCAACCAATAATATTTAACATTTCTTCATCAAGAACTTATTTTTTGCGATATATGATTAATCAATATATACAGAGTAGATATAGTTTTAATGAAAATCTGAAAGTTATTGAGTTAATCAGTCGTCTCTTCAACTCATAACAACGATTAAATATCTCATGCTCTAGGAATTTTGAAATGGATTTTGTGTCAAAGTGTATGAGGCCATGATTTTACTAGTCTATTATTTACAACACATTCTGATACAAATAATCGTATTTTTTCAATGAAATTAATGGGATGATCATGAATAAAGCCCTGTTGATTCCGCATGTTAAAATAAAAAAAATATACAAAGAAATGAAGGGATTTGTTATTATTTTTATCCTCAAAATATAATACATATTGAATAAATGAAAACTATATTTGTTATATAGGATACGCATGTACAAATAAACATCTGTTTTATCATGATTTAATTTTCAAGATTAATTACATTTATATATTGAGTTTTTTATCCATAAATTTTAATTTACATCATTTTTCATTCCGAATGGCCTATTATTGCATTTTAATGGCTAAAGATCTGCGCACGTATTCATTGTATAATGCCCTATATCATTCATCATTCAGAAAGGTCGATGATTGAATTTAAAAAACGCAGATTATTAAAAAAAATATTGGAAAATTAAATGTTCGTTGCAACGTTCTCGATGCAAAACGCGTTGATTCGCGAATCCAACTATCGTAGTCTTTCGGTGATATCTGAGTGGACGCTTCTTCTAGAAATGGAAGAGAATTATCAAATCCAGAATGACTGTTTTAAGGTGGGAATATTCTTTTGGCCACAATTTTGGAAGTGACCAATCAGATCTCATGAACGACTGCTTGTGTTAAATTCGAGAATCAACGCATTTTGCGTAATAATCGTTGAAATGGGTACATAATAATTCATAAATAATTCTGTTTTTTTAAAATAATCGACGTATTAAATTTGATCATCGACTTTTCTGAATGAAAATCTAATGTAAGGCCGTACAAAATCTTTTAGTGCCCAGATCGTCAACCATTAAAATGCAATAATATGCAATTTGGAATTAAATGATAGGCCATTCGGAATTATTAATGATGTATAATTTTAACGTGAGTTTTTTGAAAAATATTTCGCTCTATAATACGAATTAATATCTATCTATACAGGGTTTTCGGTTCAATTTCGATGGCTTTCGGTTCAATTTCGTTTTTTTGAAAAAAGGTAGAACATTAAAAAATAAAACTCATCTAAGTTTTAGCAAAATTGGTTTAGGTAATAATTTCATTGTTACATGATAGGTGAATGGACGTTTCAATGTTTCTGTATCAACCGTGGCAGTCAAATCTTTCTCAAATATTTTTAGAAATCCTCATCAAGAAAATCTCCGATATGTTTTTTCAGGGTTTTCGGTTCATTTTCGACGTTTTACAAATGGACATATCATTCATACCAACGACTTACAATTTCTAAAAAATAATGAATTTGGAATTATTTAGCTGTCGAAAACATAAATCCAGTTATAGTCACAGAAACTGCGATAAAATCTATGAAGGTATACGAACAATATTTAAACTTAGATGAGTTTTATTTTTTTAATTTTCTACCATATTTCAAAAAAACGAAATTGAACCGAAAACCCTGTAATACATTCAATATGTTCAAAGAAATGGCATTTCATCCAAAGATAGTCGTATATATCTTCTTTGTGACATTCACGAATCATTGCTTTAACAACTCATGGGTGTCTTAGGAATGTCTAGCTATCTAAAACACGTAAAAACTATGTTATTAAGGAATTTGCTGATCATACAAAATTGAGAACATATCTAAAAATTTAATAATTTTGCATTTCATAAAAAATAACAATACATCATACGTGAAACAGGTATATTTAATGTATGGATAAACTATGTCTACACTTATTCAGATATATCTTTTAAAACAATATTATTTTGATGTACGTATTGTCATCATACCACCATGAAAAACAAATAGTAAGATATTAGAGTTCTACGATTTAATGGTTTGTTGGTTTGATATTAAAGATCAAAAATTTGAATTTCACGAAAAAGAAATATAATGATGATAATTTACCGAGATTTAATTCAAAATTTACCTTTTGACCAGTGGCCTCAATAAAAATATATATCATCATGAATGGATTCATTGAAAAAGATATTTGAAAATTTTTCAAGTTCTATGAATATTTATATACCAAACGCATTGATTTGCGGTGATAATTACTAATAACCATATTGTTATACTGTGGAAAGAATTGTAAATTGAAAAGTATTTTGAGAAGCATTTTCTTGTTAGGGTATATAGTTTTTTGAATCACAAACAATTTACTTTTGAATGATATGATTTACAATATGAATTTATTATGATCTCTTAATATTTTCAGAGCATCAATATTTTCTATTAATATAATTGAGACTGACTTCGATCAAACAAAATTGAAATGTGTAGGACATTGTATGATAGTTTATTTAATATATTTTTCATGTTTTTATTTTTGAATTGGAAAGTATTTAAGTAGTTTTGAATGCTTTATATATATTTGAAGGTTTTTTTTTGATTCTCGGATTCGTTAACATAGAGCTAATAAATCAGAGCCTGAATATTAATCAGATATCATTTGTGATTAATTGATTTTTTACCTATCTGTGTTATTAAATATGATGAATGTAAATTCAAAAATTGTAGTTGACCTAAAATACGATAATATAGTGGTTAAAAATATAAGAAATGAATATATATATTGTATTCATTCAAATATCTAAAACGCGAGATATATATATATATATATAATTTATCTCTCAATCTGTGGATGAATTGTGACATAAATAAATTTTTAGATATTAATTAACTACAAACATTCATACTATAAAGTGAGTTACACATCATTATTACCTCCATTTATGGCGGTTTGAGTATACGTTGTTTTTTTACTGTTTAGAGTAAAAACAACCTTTCTAACTTATGATATAATGATACACAGTTAGATATTAACTGTGAAACGGATATTGAATCTTAGACATTCGCATAAGATAATTCTATCTACATAGATTTTGTCCCAATATTTATTTTACGTTTTTTATATAATCGAGGCAGAGACAAAACTTGAATTTTAAGTACAATAATCACTAAGGTTATTTATCATCACAATCAAAAGATATTTGAATTTCGAACAAATACGAATGAATTCAAATCTGGAAACATTTTTGACGATATTTCCAACTCATATACAATAGTTTAACTATTTTTGTATTCAAACTACCATAAAGATTTAATAGATTTTCTTGATTTAAAAAAGTATAATAAATTCAAATGTAAAATAGAATCATTATATGTTTTTGACCATTTTAATGAGTGTTTTTTAAATAATGTACACTAAACAGAACAGCTTTCAATTGAAAAATTAAGTAGATATCTTTTAATAACACAAAAGGAAAATGTTCTTTTATGTAAATTTCTTAAAATACAGGAATCATTCATGAGTAAATGGTTGGACAAATATTGGTTAGAGAATCACTTTGAACGTGATAATAGCGCATGTTGTAATTTGTAAGCATAATTATGGGTTGATACAGTTTGTCTTTTCCTGCCATTTCATATCTACACGGTCATCTCTACTTAGTGTATGCCTACCTATATTGGGTCTTTTTAATTCATGTAATAAACTATTTTACAATATTTACACAGTGTCATTTATAATATAAATTCAATTTTTTAAAAGGTTAACTAATTTTTTCAATACTGGCGCTTATACCAATAGGAAAAAATTAAAATCTAGGTGTGTATAAAGAGATAAGCGAAAGGTTATATATGCTAGCCATTAAATATGTTTGGTAAAAATAATCTCTATTTGACGAATTATATGAAGATCTGTAGAATTTCAAGGGTATATAATAATCATTCAAGAATTTTTATGAAATATTTTAAGCATAAATTATGACTCGCATAGACTAGGTCTGTCTCTGAGTCGTCGCTTGCTACGTACTGGTTAATAATTTACAGCCATACAGAGAAGATCCGTTTTTTAAAAATACACGTCCTTTTGTTATTTTATGATTTTATAGCTATATTTGAAACGATGACGAATATCTATTTTGGGTGATTATAATAAATACTCTTGTTGAGTTCACCGTGAATTAAATTATCCTATGACAGTATCTGACTCCAAATTCAATTCATCCATCATTTATTTGGCATAGTTAAATAATTAGCAACGCTATTTATTCTTTATTTACATAACTATGTTTATGTTTATTTTGATAGTAATAATATTTTATGTGATGTTTTCGCGGCAATTTCGATTTTTGTAAATATTATACATAATTTTATTTTCATTTGTTAGATAATACCTACTAACCGGTTTTTCTTTTCAGTAAGCCTCATGCATATATCGAAATGGAGGGTGTGAAAATGAAATGTACTCTACAAATGAATTCAATATTGTACACCTAAATAAGACTTTATAAAAACAGAAT
The DNA here is from genome assembly GCA_000827895.1 of Thelohanellus kitauei. NCBI lineage: Eukaryota > Metazoa > Cnidaria > Myxozoa > Bivalvulida > Myxobolidae > Thelohanellus > Thelohanellus kitauei. The sequence continues at coordinate 73,143 of JWZT01002012.1, forward strand.
GGCATATTTTGAAGCTTATAATTCTGTTTTTGTTAGATATCAAATAAAAGTTATTAATGTAAACATTTTTTATATCGAGTTGAACCTTCGTTTCAAAGATTTGTTCATAGCAAGAATGTCGTATAATTTTAACGAAAATGTTATTGTTTGTATTTTCAAATGTACTGATTTTTGTGTTATATTAGGCACTTTTGTTCACACTACTTGATCTGACCCATTTTTGATCCGTATGGTTCATACCAATCTACGTAAAGCCTGTATATAATTTAAAAAAATCGGCCTGGTTAATTTTCAAACAAATTCTAAAAATTCTACCTGTAAGATATTGATTTATCATAATTGAGAATGAAAATTAATTATGTATGTCTTATTGCAACAAATAAAATTTCAAATACATCTTTTCGGTAATTATGAATAAATATCATTTCCTTATATATAGAGTAGGCTAAAAAAACATCCAGAGGATACGATGAATGCCGAAATAATTATTAAGATATATTAGATAAACAGAAAATTAATCACCTTCTACTGGTTATACTATCAACCAAATGATATCATAAATCCATCGAGTTAAAGTGCTTTCCATTCTCATTACACTACTTTGTAAATCCAAAATCGACTTTACATCAGCTAAATCGAGTTTGTTAATGAAAATGTGGCATCCCGCCACTAAACTCGACTTCGCAATCAATTATCAGTATTCTAGGTGATTTTAGGCTCAGGGAAATATTAAAAAAAAACTATTATAACAAAAAAGTAATATTTACATATTGATATTTATTTTTTGAGATTTTCTCGTCTCATTCCGATTTCTGTGAATCTTTTCATGTGTATAAAGTATCAACTCATATTTTATTGACAATATATCCTTCTAGAATTTTCCTAGAACTATCTTGAGTGTGTTATCTTGTAGATAAATATTTTCTCCTTCTTCTTATTGAAATTTGTAAACTTAGAAACATATTCCAAAATATTATATTAGGGTTTTCTTTCTAAATTGGTGTTTTTCCAATACAATTTGTATTCTGTCCAGTGCAATTTGGCGGACGAAGAATTTAACAATAAATAACATCGACAAACGAACCTAAATAAGAAACTTGGATTAATTTTCTGTTGTATGGTTATGTTTATGGATATTCACACATAAGTTCTCATATAGCGATTAACACCATCGCAGATTTTTGTATTATTTGATGCAATCGAAAAAAGGATCGATCCCCAATAGGCACAACACAGATTCTTAGAGTGCCAAACTTCAGCTCTAAGAATATATCTGTTTTTTGTGCGATGACCAAATATGGCGTAGTGTATAAAGAAATCAACATCCAAGCTCTTAATTGAGAACGTTTATAGGTATATTGAAAACTTTTTTCGATACGTTTTAATAAGCAATGCTTTGAAAAATCGGTGTTGAAATCATAGACAAGGTCTGGTTCCATAAAATGTCAATAATCTTGCAAGCATTTCACATCAATCGTCACATAAAATCGTATTTGCCACCCTTCCATCCTTCCCCAACCCGATATAAGAGGTTATTTCGAGATTTAAGGGCATGGTAAAGAGCATCAAGCAGAAATTTGATACGAATAATTCCATTATATGTCATATGGTTTAGTCATTTATCACACGAGAAGACTGGGATGGTTAGAATCTCCACATGAAGACCTATATTAGAAGATCCATAATAGAATTAAAACAACAGAAAATTTATCCAGGTGTCTTATTTTGATTCATTTAGAGATTGGATTTTTTTAATAAATTTTTGGTCAGCTAAATCAGTCTAGACAAATATCAAATTGCAGTTGAAAAACAGCAATTCAGACCGAGACCCTTTAAATACTATTAAGGAATATTGTTCTGTATTTTGGTCTTTTATAAAAAATTGACAACTGATTTATCTATGAGACCCCACACATAAGATGCTGCGAGCCGAATTCTAGAAGCAGATCGTAAAAATAATATGAGTGGATAGTTTATACACTTGAGAAGATAAATAGAAATCGGATTTAGACGAGAAAACCACCTAAAATAAAATACTTTATTTAAAATATATATTTTTCTGTTATTGATTTGTTTCGATATTTACCGTAGCGAAAAATCAATGGCAATGTCGAAAATATGGATGAAAGGCACTGTAACCAACCAATCACATGCTTTCTTTTTATTTTATAAATTGTAAATTCGACAATCTGTTCAAGTAACGTTAAAATATTCGCAGATTTTATATATTTTATCTGGAGAAAAGAACTGGTATACTTCGCCCATTCTCTTGAATTTTTCGTTCAATGCGGCTTCATATCCTTCGAGGTTTCGATTTCTTAGAAATATTGCATGAATTCGGACTTAAACAATATGTTCATCAATGTTTTAAAAGTATATTTTTATGCTCACACCATAACGGCGACCTTGAACTTTCATAGATGTTAGTTGATTTATCGGCTGGATTTGGTCTCCACATTTTCATAACCTTGGTATATTTCTACTGTTTTGAAACATAAGGAGAGATAATTCTCCATTAAATTATAAAAATGAAATTATATTATGTTTTGCTGTAGATGGATTCTTAACTATGAATATCTCTGATTTTAAATCATAGTTTAGATACAAAATATTGAGATCATTTTATCATAATATAAAACAGGTGTTGAATTCTATTGTGAATTTTAAATTAAAAACTTTTACCGATATCTAGATATTTAAGTTCCGATGACAGTTTGTCTATTTCACGCACGAATACGTATTTAGTAATGTCAGTGTGTCAGCCAGTGTATGGCCATTGATGAAGAACATTTCTTTGTTATGGTTTATAAGACATGTATTGTTACAGATTTTATTATCACTAAGCCGACAAATATATCTTTGTTAGAAATTAAGAGATTTTATTAAATTGTCCTCAGACAGTAGTCGCGGAAATCAAACAATATGGTCATATAAAGATAAAACAGGTGTTTCTATTAATTCACCTTTGAATGAACAATTGAATCTAAGATCGATGGTCTCTTTTAATATTCTTTGAGGTATAGTGACAATCTTGTTTTAATGAATTATAAAGGAATTTATAGAATGCCATAGTATTGTCCTTTTTGGCCCATTTGTTAAATTTTGACCCAAATACATCCAAAAACATTAAGTAGACTCAATGTAACGCTTCACGTATATTTTTTTTCAATATTTATTCCTTTATGTTATGGAAATACCTATTTTGTTCCAAATAATATCAGTCTGATATAGAGTTGAATGCATTTTGAATGCATTTTCGCCATCCTAAACATTTCTAAAAATTGGTATTTACCTTGAATATCCATTTTTATCCAGTTTAAAATAGGACGTTACATCTTTCTTAAATAACAAATCGACAAGCCTCTCAAAATTACTATAGATTTTTTTAAGTTATACATTCATTCTAATCAGAGAAATTTCATAAATATGATTTTTTATATTTTTTGAAATATGTTAAATACATTTGTAATGATAGAAATCTTACATAATATCGAATCAGTAGTTAATGTTATCCGTATTTCTCAATTATGTAGGATAAAAACTTCACTAACTCACTTCGGCTTATTATCAAATTGTTTTCGAAGCGTGTAGGAACAATTTTTATGACCTATTTTAGATTTCCATTCTTGCCAAAACTGAGCTTTGTGGTAAATGTAACAGTGATTTTTCTGTATTTTGTAACCCAATCACTATTCAAGTAATGTTAGTCATCTGGATATCTCAACATCAATGTTTGTGTGATATTTATTAGAATGTTAATCAATATGTCCGTTATGTCATTTATTCATCAAACAATTTAAGAGTTTCTAGTAGATGTCTCTCTATTGTTATGAAGTGAGCATATACATAATATAAATAAATTTGGCAATAATAATGTTTATTTTTTGTGACAACAAAATCTAAAATATCCCATGTTATATCAATATCAATATATATCGGTTTCCAATAAAAAAAATCCACTTTTTTATATTATCTAATTGACGATAAAGATCGAGGAGTAATATTTCAACTCAAAAGGTTATATTATTATTAAATTATGGGATCTCATTAATTTATTTTTCTCCATTAATGTAGCAAGCATATATATTATCTATTTCAAATGCACGATTTTTTTTTTATTTGCATATCTTAATATTTATCCTTTATTATGACTAAAAATGATCGATTTTATTATACGTCCAGACAGTAATCTTTTGATTTAGGTAGCTGTGATCCAGAAAAACTATTGAGTTTTTATATAATTATCCCTTAATTATAAATTGACTCTTTCCTGTAAACTAATTCCAATAGATATTTATAATTTATTTACTATTTTTTTAATATTTTAGTGTTGACCAAAATTTATGCTTTATGTTAAACATATAATAGCCATATAAAGAAAACATATTTTCAATCACAGATTAAGATAAAACATTTTTCCATCCTTTCTGAATGGATTTCTCAATTAATCACATTATCCACTATAAGAATTTTGTAATTTTCTAATCTTTGTCTTTTATATCTCATCTTTTAAAAGTATATCGAAATGAGAGCTTCTTGTTTGAACAACACGTTAAAGAAATGTGATTACCTGCTTCAAATTATACCTAAAAATTAACATGAATGATGAGAAGTTTAAATAGCTGAAAATCTCAGAAAATAGAGGAATAGTTTTTATTTTTAACTAATCAAATTATACGAGTCGAAAATAGAAATGCTGAATATATCGAAATAGGTGATTAACCAAATACAGAAGCCGTGATTCAAATGTATTTAAAATTTTGGAAGTTCTTTTTTTGAATAATTTCAAAACACTGTGAGCATATGTTTGACACTAATGCTTTGATCAAATATATGGTAAAGATCTTTTTTTAAAATCAAAAAAAATGGGGATAAATAAAGTTTTTTTGATATATATAAGCTATCTAGCATTTTTAGGAAAAACATGAAAATTGGTCGGCTAATATATATCTATGGACCTATACCAGTAATTTCCTGCAAACTGTATGTTGTCATAACCACAATGATTGTATTTATCATTTATTTAAAAAGAGTTTTTTAAATGACGTATTGTAGATGAATGCAATTCCGATTGAATCATATATTATAAAAATCTAGTAACAAGAATTTTATTTCATATTTTGCATTCAAATTCGTTATTTAAAGTATTTAACCCATAATTTGTTTATAAACGTAATTGGGGACAACTTTAATAGGTCATTCTAATGAATTACATTAATATTTGATAAATATTTTTTAATATCAAATTAAATTTTGGATGGGTTAAATAGTGGATATGCCATAATGGACTAATCGTAAACAGGGAACCTGGTTTGAAATAAAATTCTTTTAACATATTGTTAAAACCATATATATTCATCTTCTGTTTTTAAAATGCTTATCAAATATACAGCTGTAAAAGTTCTGGTGTTATTAAATATGACCATTGGAATATACAACACGCTAAGGGATTTATAATAATTTTATGAAGAAAAATATGTATCTTGAAGTTTTAGGATATTTTTATCTATATGTAGGTAGGAGAGCAATAAGGAGAAGCAGATGTGATTTCGTTTTGAAGCTCTAGCAACAATGTTCGAAGGCGCTTGAGCAATTGCGAAATTTTTTATAGGCGATATGTCTCGAGAAGAATTCAATGATATTGTTAGTTCGAACACATAATTAAAAAATTGAAACAAATTTATCCATCATATAAAGAAATTTTTTACATTTGATTGAAAGATTTTTATTCAGTTTGAGAACATTTAATCGATTTTTTTCATTAAGGAATTAATTTTTCCTAACATAGTTGTCTGTAACTGTTTTAATTTCCCCAATTTAAGCCATTAATACAAACGTATTAAAATTCTGAAACTTTCTCTAGCTTTATGAAAAGAATATATTGAGCTAACAACATCAAATATATATAAATATTACTCACAAAATTTCGGAGAATTTATATAGGAGAATCTACAGAGTAATCGTCTTCGATGTCCTCTTCATAGTAGATCATTGTAATACGATGCTTTAAACGATTTATGGCGATGTATAAGTGTATGTTGATTTTTACGTATAGATGAGAATTATGGACTTCTGAGATGTTCAGGCGCAAACTATGGTATATTGATACATTTTTTTCGATTATCTTAATAAAGAGTAAATTTTTGATATAACACCGTAAAATATGCCTATCTCGAATTTAATCATGAAAATATATGTTTGATTTATTATTCTCTCTAATATAAAATAAAACAGTGATTCTCTTTCAATCTATTTTCATCTTATCCAATCATAAATTTATTGAATATGTTTAAAATATTTTATATTCATGCATGATCTATAACATACACAAAAAATGGTTGATGTAATTTTGTAGAGATAGATGAATCAGAACATTGTACAATCGGCTATAGCTCACCCATTGAACAAGAGTTTTAGTGTAATCAGACACAGTTATAAAAAATGCATATTTCTCTGTAATTTTACTGACTGTATCCAACACAATTATAAATATGTTAGGCGCGCATATTTGTCATGCATAATACAAAAATATAAATAATTTCTTCTAACAATTAAAATTGTGATATTCTAGTAACTAAAGAAATCCTGCTAAATGCATTCACTCGATTTAAATCGTATGTTACAGTTTGTATCAAAGAAACGATAGTTAACACGCTTAGAAATTGTTTAATCATACGTGTGGTCGATCTTCATAGAAATATAATTGTACATTTATGAGGATTTGGTCTTAAATGTTTTTCTATTGCCATGATGGTTCAAAAATTACAGAATACACGAGAGAAATAATCATATGCATAATAAAACAGAGAAATAGAAGATCCGATCCAGCGTGATGACACAATGGAACGTGTAAATTGGATATTTGTGTAAATTTCATACCAGATTTCCAAATATGTTAATAAAATACCTCTACCTTTTTAAAATTAAAACTTCTTGAATTCTAAATTTTTTTTCGTGTTTTAAACTATTAGCTCTCCAATAGCCCAGAGAGTAACTTCAAATAAATATAAGTTGAATAAAAACGCAAAATTATCATATCTCCACTAATTTTGAAATTTTGTGAGTATTTAGATTTTAAATATGGAATAAAGTTTAGAACGTTAAAAATCAGCACATGCTAGTTACTGAACATAAAAACAAAGATAATACACAATTTAAGGCATTTTTACAAAATCATGTTTATTTGAAATAGCTCTCATTTATAAGACTTTTTGAGAAGCTAAATATGATAATTTTGGTTGAGTTTTGAATCCTCAACATACGAAATATCACAAATGAATACAAATAACCATTTAAATATGTATGTAGGTATAAAATATTTTCAGAGATTTCTTGCGAGTGTTAATATCAAAGGTTGACAGAGTTAATTTGAAAAGGGCCAATGAATGCGGTTTGGCCTAAAATCGCTGGCCGAATAAAATATTAACGTGGTTTCTAAAGGTTAATTTTATAATTTAAATTTTTCATCAAAATTTAGCAAAAATTTCATTAATTTTTGAATCAAAATAAATACTTTTGGAAAGGTTTACTAAGTGTTTAAAAAACTTAAATTATTCCTTCATACCTAAAACATTTTGCATTTTTTGAGTTAGATTTCGAGTTTTATATCATGTTTAAAAATTTAATTTTTTACAAAATACAGTCATACCTCGGGTTTCGAACGTCTCGGATCTCGACCAAATCGGTTTTCTACCAAAAATTCGAGATTTCTGAGAATATCAATACAATATCTACCACTGCGTCACCCCCCATCGACAAAGCCTGGAACCAATCTTCATATAGGACTATCAGCTCAACACAAAGGAAATCGTACCCTGATTGTGTTAATGAACGTTAATTTGAAGGATTTGAGAGGGTTTCTAGCATCAGCACAGCTGCTGATGTCGAAGGCGAATCGCAAAGGGAAATGCCACTTATTAATGAAATTGTCAATATATGACTAAATGTCGGTTTCGAGATGGACAGCAGTGACGACGAAGAGATGATTGATGAAAATAATGACGAGCTTAAGACAGAATATCTTCAGCAACTTCAGCAATAGCAGAAGAGGATGTTGATGGAGGTTTTGAATTATGATGAGAATGAGGGAAGGTGCCTCTTCTGTAAGTATCAAAAATATTTGTGATAAAGGGAATTATATCCAAAAATTTATGGATAGGTATCATCCAGATTTATTCGAAATCAGTAGAGCTGTGTATGCATTTAATGAAGTGCTATTAGTTACTTGCGTAAAGTTATAAAAAGAAGGGAGAAAAAAGTTTCACAAGATAGGTTCTTTAAAAAATGGATGGAATAACCTGTAGCAGAGTCTCCCCAACCGATGAAGAAAGATAGAGTCGAATCGCCCGAAGTTATTATACAAGATGATTCTGTTTTCGAGAATTAACCTTCCTCCATGTTACTGCAAGGTGGTTACTGTAAGAATACGAATTATTTTCCAACATTAAAAATATATTCAATTTTTTCCAGATATTTATTACCGAGTACTAAAGTGTACGCTAGCAGAGAAAGAGATCATATTTTAATTTTTTATGTTACAATGAGAATGATTATGTTAAAATTTGTAAAAATAAAACATACGACACAATTTAGGATATTTTATTTCCAGATACTATAGAATATCCTTTATAAAATAAATCATAGTAGGTTTCTACACTTTTTAATCAATAGTATACAGTACACAAGACCCTGGTATATTCAAAGATTTTTTATGAAAAAATAACTGTACAGTATTTTACATTATACCTGTTCACACATTACAATTGTGTGAGGTTTATTCGGTAAAATTGTAAAAAAAGGCTTTAAAAATGTAGTTTTGTAGACTGCGAACGTATTAAAATTATTTACATTAATTAAAATGGATAAAATATTTTCGGATTTCGAACAAATCGCTTTTCGCACAGCATTCTGGAACTGATTATGGTCGTAAACCGAGGTATCACTGTGATTAATCTTAAACGATGGAGTTCAGTATTGTGTGAGTAATGATAGTTGACGATATATCTATACGATTTTAGAAAAAAATATATGTATACCGTTATAAATCATACTAATTAAACTAAATCACATGAGAGCCATATTAAATATATGATTTTTTGTAGCTTCTCATACATGTTATAATAAGTTGAAATTCTAGGGTTGTGACAAAAAATTATGTACACGTTCATTTGTTAAAAATTTATTTGTATTTCACTCATGAGTTTGACTGAATAAATTGAAACGTACCAGGGCCAGATTATGAACAGATGAGTGACGGATCCGGCCTGCGGTCAGGTGATGGCCTATCCATGATTTATATAGACAAGATATATTAACAAAACCACTTGCAAGGACATTCTGGCATTGAAATAAATGCGAGTTGAGTTAATTATAATCAAGTATTTGATATATTTTGCTAACGATTTTATTAAGATTATATTCCTGTTTACTGTGCATGTTTCTGTAAACACTATGAGATGAAAAAACATTCGTTCAACCATCCAATAAGAATATAATATAAATATGTAAAAAAATAGGAATGAAAGAAATTGTTGAGATGGATACTGTTTATTTGGAGGCGATGTCGTGTGATCAGAGATATTTGTTATATTTATGGTCTATTAAATTTGTTTTTATTCATCTAAAATATCTAAATACCACATAAAACATGAATGCAACAGGTTGACACGTGATAAATGTTGTTAACGTCGAATAATCAATAGAAATACAAAAAACGTCGAGATTTGATTGATTTTTGAGATATTTTATATTGCGATGGTTTTATTTGGAGAAAATAACAAGGCATAATATAATACACGTTAAAAACATCATGATGATCGAAACTAAGATCGTATGACAATCATAAGATTGTATGAGATGATCAAAAAAGCGTTCGCGAGTCTCTGATTGAGTGAATAACATCTTTTATGACATAATATCATTCAAGAAATGACAGATTTTTAAGATTTTTACAATATGGTAAGTTTTTATCCGTAAATACACTACGCCGAACACCTAGTACATATTTACAGTTCTTGGTACTACAATCTCAAATAAAAATTCGACAAGTATTTCAAGTAAGAATTTCAGCGTCTATAAATGATGGATGGAATAGATCAAGAGATTGAGCGAATGGGCCTTAAAAGTCTTAATGAGTTTATTATGGCTTCAATCCGTGAATTTCTCATAATATATGGTGGTATTAACGACATAAACGGTCGAGAACGCTTCCATTTGTGGACTTACAATACAAGGAGTTGCTGTTGGAGAAGATACGATTCGCCGATAGTAAGGAAGCCCATATTTCGTACATCCATGATTTGTGCTGTGGGTAATTTGGTATATATTATCGGCGGACATTGCCATCCTTTGGATGTTTATCTTCCTGATGCTATCGTTTCATTCGATATTACTTGTGAAACATGGAAAATTGTATATCGTCCTAACGTTAATGATGATGAAAATGTGCAACGTCCTACATATTTAAGTGGTTTATTTCATAACGACGATTGTCTATATGTGCTACCGATTTATGATGTGCATGGTTTCAAAGAAGTCATATACAAATTTTGTTTAAAGACATCCAAATGGTCAAAGGTGCCACAGAGTGGCCAAAAACCTCCTTTTATGACTTTATATTACGGCACAGTCTATAAAAAACAGTAATATTTTTGAAATATAGATTATATTTATTTGAATGGGACAAAAGCGACACAAGTAGATTTTGCAAAGTCAAGACTTTCGATTTGTTATCCAATGTCTGGACGACGAAACAAATATCAGTCAAGAATCAACAGTATCCTGAATCTGGAGATTTTGAATCATTTGCGTTTTCTAATAATATCGGATATTTCGTAAACGGATACGATCCATGTCCTGTCATTAGGGAAATTGAAATATGGGTAATTGATTTGGAAACCCTCGAATGGTCAAAACTTGACTACGTATGTGAATTTTATATCTAGACAGTAGCAAAAGGCACCTTTAGAAATCAGTTGTGCGTAGTTGATGATTCCTACCTATACAGTTTTGGAAAGTTCCGTTTGAATAATGATGAAACTTAAAAGATGGAAAGATTCCTCGTTCAGCCTCTGAAACAAAATTGAGTGTGTCTGGAATCGGACAGAGAAAATCGGAATCAGTCGCGTTGAAAAAAATATACCTGTTTTTCAGGTAGAATCAAATAAATTTTATATTTTATTTAATAAAACGAGAATTTTTAATCGACTTTTTGAAATAAGACTATTACATAAATTATATGCCCATTAACCGAATCTGCAGAAATCCACTTAACATATATCCCGCATGTGCATAATTAGTATTTGATGAATAAATTTATGGAATTTATTTCTATAAATGTTAATTTTATATAGCCTTATATTGAATATACGCACTATTACATGGGTTTTAGTTAGATGGAATATTTTTTAAATTCAACTTGTACAACATCAAGTTATAAAAAATACAATTGAAAAATAATACGAGCTCTATCTAGTTTTCTAAATATATATTTTTTTGAACTTTAAATATAGATTTTCCATGATCTAGATTCTAGATTAACCAATGGGATATAATATGATGATTAATCGCCCAGATATTATTGATTGGAATAGTTCAGGGTTAGTTTATGGTATGCAGCTGTGAATGAATATATTCCTACGTAGGCTAAATGACATCTATCCGATTTATTACGAGGCAATAGTACAGTAAATTAAAAACTTTTCACACCCTTGTAAAACAATCAAAAATCTTTTATTCATAACAGAATTATACGTTGTCTATGAGATCAATTCATACAGAATACCCCCAATAGATTTATTTCCATATATCGCAGATAGAAAGTTCCTTTTTCTGAAAGGTTGTTTTATATCCTTTCTATGGCATCGTCTCTATTTATCGATCAACAAACATATATCCTACGGGCTGGTAGTATTAGAACTCTAACAACGGGTGTATAGCTTATTACTGAAAGGCTCTTTTTTTTCGATTGCATTAAATAATTATAAAATTGTGATAATTAGTATCGATATGTAGAAATTTATTCTAAAGTAAATAAACCATGAAATATTGAGCAATCTTAATATTACAGCAAACACTGTATCATTTTCAGTTATTTGGGGACAATGTTTTGAAAAATTAGAACAATCGACAGGCTTGACAAATAGACCCTTTTTCAAAAAAATGCGGGTTAAAAAAGTAAAAACGAGTAATTGTGCTTAAAATATGAAATTTTAGATTTCAGTTAATTTAAAGCATTGATTTATGTCTCAATAAACTAGTGCAGACCACAATGTTCTGTTTTCATGTACTTTGAGTGTTATACATTCTCGTGAACGATCGTAGATAATTCTAGATTAATGTCTACAACATATGGTGTCAGCACGTGTGATTTGAACCAGCCTTCTATCCTTAAAGCTGAGGATAGAATCGATCGATGGATCGAGAAGTTTAAAATTCACGCCGAATCGAACGGGTGGGAAGAGACAAGACAATCATCGATTATGCCCTCATACTTCGGGGAGGAGATATTGGACATGTATCTCGAATCTGAAGTTAAGAAATTACCACCAAGCCCGGAAAAACTGAAAAGGCTAGTCTCTATGTTAGACGAATTTTCTCGGTCAAAGGAAAATCCGGAAGCGGCTTTCTCTTACTTCGAGTCATGGAGGCTTGTCCCAGGCGTGGACGTCGCGAAAGAGGCGAAGAGACTCCTGGGCTTTCTTAGCTCAGCCAGGCCTAATCTCTCAGAGAAGGACAAGGAGTTCTTCACCACCCAAAAGATTTTGAACGGCCTCCCAAGTCACGTGAGGTCTCAAATAAAACTTTTTGGCGATATACCTCTGAAAGAGACCTGCAAAAAGGTAGCAATTCTTTTAGCTGACGAGGTGGTGGCAATAACACAGAAAGGAGATAGCCACGCAAACGCCGCGACGACCGAGACAGGGAGCCTTACTCAGTTGGAGAAAAAGTTAAAAGCACTCACGTTAAAAGTTGACGATCTGTTACAGGCTAAAGATGTGCCAAGACGTCAGGCTAAGGTCGGAACGTAAAAGAATGTCCTGCGAGAAATGTGGCCTCAATAGTCACTCTACCGAAGAATGCA
>JWZT01002012.1:90380-102407 GCA_000827895.1 Thelohanellus kitauei
ATGGATGCTCTACAGTACATGGATCATGATTAATAGTAAATGAAACCCGTTTATTTACTAATCCACAAGTTTTATAAAAAAATCCATTACGTGATTCATTTGTAGACATTTTATATTTCTCCACAGATATATCATTTTATATTTTATTTAATTTACAAATAAATCACCTACACATATAATTTTCGAATTCTTGCATAGTTGTGCGTAAAATTGTGGTTTATAACTATTGAAATCTGAAAAAATATACTCAATATTTAGTTTGATATTAAATGCTACGTAATCCATACCGTATCCAATAATACACGCCAAATCTTCGTTCAGGGACTCGCATCTGTTAGAATCATATTTCATTTTATCCTCTGGATATTATATTTGAACGAAAAGGGTATCTTTTTACTAAAAAGTCGTATCTGTAATTTGATACTTGATAATAGTGACCTATTATATCATTCATAACATCTGTAACAACAATGATATAAATAGTAAGGAATTATAAAGATTAATCAAACTTTAATGAGTATGCGGTAAGTGGTAATTGTTGAGTTGATTATATCGTAAAAGGTCGCGATTTTCAATCAAATAAATGAATCTATTAACAACGTATAGGATATCAAAATAGACTTTTTTAAGAATATAATATTTCAGAATAACAATAATTAAAAAAGTTGTATTAGTTTTTTTAATGATATCAATGATTTGAATCCATGCACTTAACCATAAATACTGAGAAATTAGCATGATATGAGATAATAGCTGTTTTTAAATGCAATATAAACTTGAAGGGAATGAAATATTAGTTTTTTTTATGAATGAACAATACGACGCTTATATGCCGATTCTGTGATTTATGCATACATCTGTTTCATGGAATGTTTAATTGTCTATATTAACAAATTATCATGAATTTTATAGATTTAAGTTATAATATTTTTTAAAAGACTTAAAAGTGATAATTCTATTTATATGAATGAAATCAAAGTTTTGATTCTACCTTCCTTTAATTTTATGCATAAAATGTAAAATGTTTGAACCGACAAGCATCAAATTGAATTATATCCTTAAATTCGTAAATCATCTCAAAATCATGCCTATCCTAAGCTAAAAATAAAACAAATTTAGAATCATATTTCTACCATAATAGGAGTAATTGGTTGTAACATTTGATATCAATATACATCTCGTTCAATTCATTTTGTCATACGTAGGTCCAAACCCATATATTTATAATATTCGATATTGAATAAATAAAAACTCATGAATTTAAATGAGAAAAGGTCAAAATATACATTATTTTTATTAACTAAAATTTAAAGGTAGTAAAATTAAAAAAAATATACAAATTTATAACTAGTTGTGTGATAGCCGGAAAGTAATCGAAATATATATAGTTAATATATTTTAATCAAGAATATTAACATGGATATTTTGATTAATTATTATACCTCATATCTGGTATGTAGTTGAAATTCTTTTGGTATAGTTAGATGGATAAAGCAGTGAGCATACATCTTTTGTCTAGAACGTATTCAATATTTTTTGTATTAAATGGGTACAGTCTAATCAGGATTATATCAACATGAAAACATAATATCCGAATTCTATACCTTTGGCACTGCATTTGTTGAAGTGTCAATATGAACAATGATCTAGAAATGAACTTATGGATGTTCAAAATATTTATATGTTCTGTGATTTCACCCAAAAATACTGCGTATCCTTGAGTTTATCTTGCTTGTATTTCATCCGCATTCTCATTTTGTAATGACATAGATTCAAGATTTGAAATTAAAGAATTAAGTTTTTTAAATGCCTATATTTTGTTCAACACATAAGACAATTGAGTGATAAATTTTGATTTATTAAATTTGTCCCTTTTACGTTATGTCAAATACGCTTGTGTTAAGTTATATAATAAATTTTGATGAATTGATTTTTAGACATAAAAATAGTACTTAATACCGTATAGAATCCTAGTATTCCTATCTGTTTGATCATGAATGTGATAATGCTATTCATGAATTCAGGAGTAAATATCCTCATATAGTTTTCATTTAATATATGTTCTGCAAATTGATTAATTTAATGTGTATAATAAAAATCAAAATATTGACGCTTGCTGAATTCGATAGACGATATTCGATAAGAATATAAGCATATAATGATCATTTTACATGTTTTGAAATAACATTTTTCAGTTTTTGGATATATGTTTAATTTTCGTTTAATTAACAAACTGTTAATAAATGGTCTTTTTACAAGTACATCCTAATCCTTCAATTGTAAAATACTCTGAAATTCCTTTATTACACACCAAAAAACTAGATAAATACATTGTTAATAGATAGATAATTTTGTATCATGCAATAATTCAACGATTTTTGCGCAGATTGGATTGAAGGATGAGTCATTTATGATAAGAGAAGAGGTATCAACCCTTCGTTCACTGCAACTATTAAGACACCAGAGCATTTAATGTGTTCTCAACTATCCAAGAATCTTGAAAAATTAATCGTGATCTATGATTTTATTTAATTGATACAGAGTTTGGATACCTTGGAAACGTGGTATTAAAGGGGGCAATGTTTTATTAGAAATGTGGTTCAGGAATAAAATTAATAGAATTTATTTAAATAGTTAAAATCCAGGTTTATCATCACATCATACTAGCATTAGTCTACACAAACATAAGCACTATTCAACCACCTAAGAAATCATAGCATACAATAAACCATGTATTGGACTCCTAAATTGTCATAAATATCTTGCTGATATTAGCAATCAATTGGCTAGATCTTATACAGTATTTATTCAATATATTTCGAAAAGCTGCCTGCGAGTTTGCAATCGATTTCGAAATCTTTTAAACCAATTCGGATCTCAGGAACAGTCACTCTATTTTTCAAGTTAATAGATGAATTTGAGAAAAACATGGCGTTAAAATAATAATAAAATAAGTCAGTTATAAATTCTTCCTGTATACACCTAGATACCGGATTTTTAGAGAAAGTGCTAATCTTGACGATGCTTATTAATCACCTAATAATTCATTGTCATTATTAACGATATTCTAACTACATCTAGGAATATGTTCACCAAGTTTTCCGTGAAACATAAATCGACATTAATCTTAACAAATGAAGTCAAAATGAAAACTAATATAATTCAGAAGATTCATAATATTGCAGGAGATTAACCCTGTATATTTAGGTGCGAATCAAACATCGTTACAATGCAATATTACTAGAAAAACAAGAGATCAAAATGTATGCGCGAACAATCAATTACTAAATCATTTTATATTATTTATATATTTAATGAATTAAATGTCATTTTTCTTAATTTAATTTAACAGGTTGAAAATAGGAGACGCTGTTGCTGATTCAGAAATTATTTACGAGCTCGCCTTTGCTTTTGGAAAAAGATTGAAAAACACCATACGCATTGAATCTATAATACGTGAAGAAATGAATGCCTAAATTTTAGACTTTCTTACAAAATTGTATTAGAGTTAACGTGTCATAAAACTAACGCTTTTTTCCAAAAATAGTAAAACTATTCGTTTCAAAAGGATAAACATTTTAAAAACTCGGTTAAATTGATATAATTTTTGTAATGAAATAATTGCATCATAATGTTTTATACCTCGATAATAATCTGTTTCTATCGTATAAGTGGAGCCTTTCTATGGAAACTGCACTATAATCTAATATTGACAGGTAGAAAATCAACAAATCTCACCATTTGGTCAAAGTGATTATATTTCACATACTCGTATAATTTTTCCATTTATAAAATACTAACCAAAATTCAGATCGAGACAAAATTTAAGTACTGTTTCTTTTTTTAAACATTTATATTTAAAAAATATTATCTCAAAATTAGTCAAAGAAACTATTCTTTTAATAATGGCTGGGAAGAATCATATTCTTTAGTCGATATTCAATACAAATAACTATGTCAGTCAGGTGGCTCTGTTGTTGAAGTTAAAAAACATAATATTACATATCACTTTCTGAAAACCCATTGCAATTGTGAACAAGCTATCCATTTATGTCTCAATTCACACAGAAGAAAATACATTAATTTTAATTAAAATTGTCTAACTAAAGCCATTTATCACAGGATGTAATAATATTAAAAATACTACCATTTCATCTTTGAAAATTTGTAACATTCTCGCCCAGAACCGAAACATATCCTAATCGGTGAATTGTTGAGAGAGTCATATCTAACTTGAGTCTATTGCCTCTTATATGGCTTTTTTAGGACATAAGCAAGATTTTGTCATCAATACAAGACTTTAAGTTGTCTTAAACCACCGTAAATAGACGAATACAAAACATTTTTAAAGGAATTTTAAAAATATTGTAGATAAGTGTGAATGTTCTGATTGTAATTTGAAGATTTCGCAGATATGAAAAACACATCACATATAGCTGCTGTTTTTAGAATGAAATTGTGAGATTTTTTATGCAAAATAAGATTTACTTAAATTAGTACCAGTGAAAGGACTAACAAAGGTTGAGAATATTTACCAAACAATGTAAAAATACGTAATATCTATATATATGTGGCTATACACAAGCTGTCGGCGAAACACACATACACAGCCGCAAGAATGATAAAATTAGCTGAAATATTGATATTCATACATATATCAATCATTTAATGACATTGTCTCGCCAATATATATTAAACCAGAAGATTTTGAGAATTAACAAACACTCATTCGGATACTCTATTAAATTTTTACCATGATAGTGAACCCTATAAGAGCCACCCTTTATAACACCATCTTTTAAAAAACCTGTTGGAATATTCTGAAGAAGATTATGTCATAAAAGAAAGTCAAGTAGCTCGATTGGCCGTGGGATTTACTGGGTCAAGATTGGCCAATTTAATTGATGAAATGAAAGGTTATCTCAATTATAAACATCAAAATATTTTTGAATTAACCTATTCTCATTGGCTTGTAGATGTGCAGATACGTACAGATATAGTTGGAAAATTAAAACATTTCAATTTGGAACAGCAGGTGAAAAAATTATATATTGCCTCTATAATGACACCTGTTAAGTCATTAAAAGCCAAATTGGTATTATGGATTTCATATCCGAAAAGGAATACACTTTTACATTTTGAGTATCATAAAAAAGGCAGGCGAGTTTGAAATAACCTTTTCATTATTTATTAAAATTCTTCAACTACTTAAAAACCAGTTTAAAAATCCTTTTCAACTGTTTCATATCATGGAGTCTTGCGTCACCTTTTTGACAACGCTTTTACTTGTCAACTAAATGTTAAAAAATAGATTAACAATGGCTGGGCTTGTTTAATTTAGGGAAAAGGATTGGAACTAGAAATAAATAATCTTCAAAATGATAGTCTAAATTAAATGTATCAGATGAAATATATATATGAATACTTTTTACAAATATTAATTTAATCTTAATTATAAAATGTATCATATTTAAAAAAAAATCGTTTTTAGTTCCACATATTGGGTTAATCATGGTTCTCAAACATGAATACAATAAAAAAAATAGAGGTCTCAGATCAGTTATGAATATCTTGATGAATGTTAAAGAGCAAGTATTTCATCATAGAGCCTGTAGAATGAAGACAGTGCAAATTAAATAAATTAAAAATATCACATTGGCATGTAATATAATTTAGAAATTTTCATAAAAATATCATAGTTTGTAGTCAGTAAAAATGTTATAATATAATTTAGAAAGTGTTTTATACATTATATGTATTACTCAAAAATTTACTATATACGAATTAATATTGTACAAAATGGCGTTCGCCAACTGTCAAAACACATAGAAAGTGTTCCTATGTGAAAAAATCTAGAATACCCTTGCTTATGCGATTAAAATGGTTATCTGTAATCGGATTTTCCATTATTACGNAGCAAGAATGATAAAATTAGTTGAAATATTGATATTCATACATATATCAATCATTTAATGACATTATCTCGCCAATATATATTAAACCAGGAAGATTTTGAGAATTAACAACACTCATTCGGATACTCTATTAAATTTTTACCATGATAGTGAACCCTATAAGAGCCACCCTTTATAACACCATCTTTTAAAAAACCTGTTGGAATATTCTGAAGAAGATTATGTCATAAAAGAAAGTCAAGTAGCTCGATTGGCCGTGGGATTTACTGGGTCAAGATTGGCCAATTTAATTGATGAAATGAAAGGTTATCTCAATTATAAACATCAAAATATTTTTGAATTAACCTATTCTCATTGGCTTGTAGATGTGCAGATACGTACAGATATAGTTGGAAAATTAAAACATTTCAATTTGGAACAGCAGGTGAAAAAATTATATATTGCCTCTATAATGACACCTGTTAAGTCATTAAAAGCCAAATTGGTATTATGGATTTCATATCCGAAAAGGAATACACTTTTACATTTTGAGTATCATAAAAAAGGCAGGCGAGTTTGAAATAACCTTTTCATTATTTATTAAAATTCTTCAACTACTTAAAAACCAGTTTAAAAATCCTTTTCAACTGTTTCATATCATGGAGTCTTGCGTCACCTTTTTGACAACGCTTTTACTTGTCAACTAAATGTTAAAAAATAGATTAACAATGGCTGGGCTTGTTTAATTTAGGGAAAAGGATTGGAACTAGAAATAAATAATCTTCAAAATGATAGTCTAAATTAAATGTATCAGATGAAATATATATATATGAATACTCTTTACAAATATTAATTTAATCTTAATTATAAAATGTATCATATTTAAAAAAAATCGTTTTTAGTTCCACATATTGGGTTAATCATGGTTCTCAAACATGAATACAATAAAAAAATAGAGGTCTCAGATCAGTTATGAATATCTTGATGAATGTTAAAGAGCAAGTATTTCATCATAGAGCCTGTAGAATGAAGACAGTGCAAATTAAATAAATTAAAAATATCACATTGGCATGTAATATAATTTAGAAATTTTCATAAAAATATCATAGTTTGTAGTCAGTAAAAATGTTATAATATAATTTAGAAAGTGTTTTATACATTATATGTATTACTCAAAAATTTACTATATACGAATTAATATTGTACAAAATGGCGTTCGCCAACTGTCAAAAGTGAAAAAATCTAGAATACCCTTGCTTATGCGATTAAAATGGTTATCTGTAATCGGATTTTCCATTATTACGATCATTACGTAGACGATTTTTTTATCAAATAAACCAAGCCACGGAGCTGATCTTTGAAAAACCCAAGCTATTCAAGGTCTCTCTACACATTTGATGTGGCATAAATGAATTGGAGTCTCTCTGTTCTTGATTTAAAATCTGACAATTCGTGGGATTCTTCTAGAAACATCAAAAATGGCAGTTATGTTCTTATTTCAAAAGGTCGTATATCAAAGCACACCAAATGACCAAATTCTCAAATATCGAACAGCATATCCTCGTGAGTTCGAATCTGTTGGTACTGTCAACATTAGATTATCTGTACCGCCTGTGAAATTTAAACAGTTTTATAAAAGACCTAGCTGCCCTTAAACAAAAATTTGAGCGATTTTGACATCTTATTCAAAGTATCAGATAATCTATAGGATTATAAATTATCTTTGATGACTTTCAAAAACAAAAATGTAAGTACTGACAATAATATTCGTAAAAACGAAAATATGAGCATTTCAGAACCCATTTTGCTAAATCTAGTTAATCTAAAGAATTATAGATTAAGAGATCCGACTATAGAGACAAACAAAAATATACCGGCATTCATTAGCCCTATAATCCGAACGAGTGGAGACCCAAGTCTACCACTCGGCCCTAACCAGTTTCAAAATGTAAACAAAAACATCCTTTCCATAGACTACATATCAAACCGACATAATATATTGCACTATCAATCGAGCCAATCACTTAGAATTTGTTGTTAAATCGACGGAAATCAAACAAGTTCTCTCAGCGCGGAGAGTAGGGTAATTGAATTGTAGTAAAGCACTTCTCGTTGGAACATCAAATACCCTATTTTTATACGAGAAGAAAATTATTTCTGTCTGGTGTAAAAGAAGGAGCTTCAAATATACTCTATAAGATAAAAAATACGAATTAATTACTTTTCAAACAATAAGAAGACACTGCTCTGACTAATTCCCCACAACTTACTTCATCGAAATCGGATGGGCACTATGTAGTGCTAAATGCTTATAGAATCATTCATGATTGTTTCGCCGGTGCATAAACTGACAATCTATGGCTTTTCAAAATATACCCTAAACAAGTTTTAACACTTATATTGTTAAACAAAACTGCATAGACTCTTCTCACAAGCATTCTGAGCAGACTCTTGACCACGAGATAGAAATCCAAACACAACCATGTATAAATATAATAACCTTACCCAAACAGGTTGTCCATCCCCAAATAAGTATAAGAAAAACGAATCGGAAAATAGTAAAAATATGAACGAAATCAAATGATTTACCAATGGATCTTTTAACCCACTATAAATATTTAATTAAAGTGGAATCACTAATAAGAGAGTTGTGGAGTTGTAAGTCAACGTGTTATCAATAACCCTAAAAAAGGTAAAATCACGAAAGGCCAGCCTTAATTCCAATTAATCGAACATTATTTAGAATATCATATACATCACAATGAAGCTTTCTCAAATATACATTCAAACAGTAACAATCCTTCTAGTAGCACCATCACTAAAAAACTTGAGGCGTTATTCAAATCAAACCCTCGAAAATTATTCTCAATCGTCATCGAACATAAGCTAGAAGGACTATTTGACTCAAATCCAGCTGTTACTTTAGATTTCTACAACTACCGTGCAATTAAAATCATGGCAGAAGTCTAAATTGGAATGATATGGCGGATATATTCACAGAATTTATAAGACTATTAACACTAGTGGAAGTTTAAAACAAACTTACGAGACTTGCGAAAGTCTTAGGAGCGGGCACAGAGAAGTCTTTTTCTCGATATGTAAATGGATCTCTAAGAAGAACATCCTCCCCCTAACATCGGTTTTAAACATATTAATTGACAATAAAAAAATTCAGAAATGACTTGAACAAGCAAACATCGTTCAAATTCAAAACTTAACCAATTCAGACATAGCTGACATATCAAACCTCAGACCTCTCTAGATCACATCGATACGTTTTAGAATCTCTCAGGGCTCTTTGCTGACAGAATAATGAACTTTGGTAACTTAGCCCTATTACTATCACAAAATGGTTTCCTACTCGCTGACGTCTTCCTAATTAACTCTCTAGAACTGGCAAAGTTAAGAAAAGAATCCCTTGGAACAACTGGAAATTAGGCGTGTCTTCTGTTACTCGACGTTTAAAAAGCGTAGGATAATACAAAGGATCCACCGTCATTGAGAAATTGTGAGAAGTTGTCTGGATTTAAATTTGCATGGTCGATTAAAAACCTGCTATATTTTTCATTAACATGATTCTCACTAATATATTTTAACTAGGAATTGATATAACTTATTAATAGAATACTTTAAGGCTATCCTCTAAGCCCACTCATCCTCAACATACCCTTAAACCGCATCGAAATCAACTGAATAACCGAGAAGTGTATATTTTCAACTCTAGCTCGATGTCCTTGGCAAAAAATGCGATGGATACATTGATGATCTAATGCTCGTCTTCTAAAGAACCGAATGCTTATCATTCTTAGAAGATGTCGTTGATACCTTCCATTGAAAATATGGAGTCAAAATCAATCATGGTAAAATATATTCGTCTTTATCTCGAAATCATTCTTCTACTCAATAATGATCGAATTTATACGAAATATAATGTATGAAATTGCTGATACACCTCAAAATTCTCTCCGTATCGAATATGATCCATCTTTTACTGTGTATGAAAAATTTAACTTTCCTATCCACAAGCATAATTTAATGATTTTGAAAAAATTCTTAAACACAAATTAACATTCAAGCACTGTTGTTAAAATTACTAAAGAAATTTACATATGCTCGATAATACATTGTAAACAAAGTTATTATCTTTGAAACACCAATCTAGAGTTAATTTGATACTACTAGGCGTGAACACCTCAAATCATAATTCACCCTAACGGAATCTACATCAAATAAATTGTTCGATGCATCGAACATTTACGGTGGCCTAGAACTTAGGAAGATGTGCAGTGAATGTGACTTTTTAGAAGCTAGACGTAACCTTATTTCCATTAACGTCGTCCCATACGACTTTCTTATCCTATTTGTTATCATAGGCTCCTTAAAATCTCGAACCATTGTCAATCAAAATATAAATGACAAAATCGACGATCCTACACTACCAATACCAACCCCTTAAAATTAAAATATAGACACGTATAAAAAAGTCAAATTGAAAACCATGGAAAAAAGAAATATCAGCATAGTATCTTCAAAACAAACCCAAAAGCCAGATTTTTTCAAATTTCCGGACTCTAATTCCAAATTGAAACATATTGTGATAAACTATTCAGACAGCTCGTTGATATCTTTTATCTGTAGTTGTTATAAGAATGAATCCTCTGAAACTTGACAGATACGTAGTGGCAAGGTCGCTCGTCGATTGCCTCTGAAAAGATACATTCTGAATGATTTTCATCATTAGAGGAAATCTATAAGCAAAATGTCTGAATGGGTTATTAAATCTAGACTCGACTGCTCCTGTCAAAAACTAATATATACCAGCGTTGAGAAGAAATCAACCGATTGCTTTTCACGCCTATTATGTGAAAACGGTAGGGATTCATTTTCCCACATTGTGAACGGGTGATTGATGAACACATACCTTCAAAACAAACAGGAATAATCAAGTCATCAATGCTTTCCTACGCCATTTCAAACAGTGAAAGAATGCAGTAACAATAGAAAATCTGAAGTATCTCAACAATAACAAAGTACAACCACACATTTTTATATTGACAAATAAGTTGTTAAATGAGTATTTACTCATTTATATTATTTTTTAATTCGATGGCGAAAACAATTTAATAAAAGTTTGAAGATCAAGAATATGGAAAATATCAAAACCTTTCAAGAATCCATATGGATAAAATGAGGAAACCATTTAAAAATTTTACAACTTGTGATCTGGTTTGATGATTCGTTGACAGTTGAATTTAAAAATAATTTTCGCCATCTAAAAGTCAGCAGATATATTTAAAAGAAAATGTTGACAGAAATTGTATCAAATGTCCATATTGGCTCATGTATGATTTATATCAACTACTTTAACCATGTATTTAACAATGAATAGGAAACTAACAAATGTTTTGATTATTCGAGAAATGAGTCCTACAATGATAAAAAAAAGAGAAACCTACCTTTAGCCTAAAACCACAACCAAACAAACACCGATGAATATCAGACAATTCTTATACATGTGGATACAAAATTAGAGCCTTAGTACACACTCCACGCTCATATGAAATCGGAGGTGGTTTTAGAGAAAATATAACCAAATTCGAAAAATACAGAGTGCTCAGCACCTCAAACAAAGATCAAAAATTGTATGGAAAATTCTAAATGAATTAGGGAGTCCGAAGGGCTATAAAACCCTTTGTTTTGAATTTTCAAATATTTTTTTTTTCCTACATAATTTGTTGTAAACTTCTTGCCTGATATTTAATTTTATGACCAAAGTCTCCAATCGTCAGCATATTTTTCATACGATTTTACGAACCACCATACGTCGATAATTTGAAATGTTCTTGTATTTTATCTGTTAAATGTCGTTCCTCAAACCTGAAGATTATTTCTAGGTCTGTTTCGTTATCATTTGCGACAAGAGTTGACAGGTATTCGTTTTTTTATATATATGGGGTTTTAATAAAAAGAAAATCGGATTATCTCTTTTAGGATTTTGATTTTGTTTATTCTATATTACCGGCTAACTTAATATAATCACTTGAATGAGAGAATAAATAGTTGATTTCTGGTATGAATTTATTATAAATGACTTGTCCGAAAATCTGTTGTAAATTCTTCTATATGTTCTGTC
>JWZT01002012.1:105906-119358 GCA_000827895.1 Thelohanellus kitauei
TCCGGACTTTATTGTTTATTCTGCGCTTGCCTAGTTATGAAAAAACGAAAATTACGAAAGAATACTCCTAGTCAAAATCTAAGAAAATATGTTTTTGGGCTGAAAAATAAAAACAAGAACAATAGGCATGGTTTACTGTCGTTTCCTGTTAATGAATAGTCTATTTAAATTTTGACCTACAAAAATTTGAACCTATGATACATGGTAAATATACAATTCAACATGAAGTTTTTACTAAATTTGAATAAATTGAAATATATCCAAAAGACTCGTACAACTTAATCATATTATAGGATAATAAAATGCGGGAACTAGTCGAATGTAAAAACAGTCATATTCTTTAACAACTGCTGATCAGTGCCGTAAAATTGCTAAAACATTAATAAACTTTTGATATAGATAAATTATTAAGAAATGATCTTATCACAGATCTGACAAAACATCTTCATTTTGTTAAATAATTGATTTGATTATCAATAATGTAACATAAATTACAAGGTCATAAAGTATGACAACTCAGAAACTCTTCGTGATCGGGCCAAATCGTAAGAATTGTAGATATGTTTGAAATGATTATAAGACAGCAAACGTCTCATTTTGTTTCGAATAGTTTATTATATATTGTTTTTATAATTGATGTTGGAATAACATTACGTGATTCACAAAAATATATTTACCTCGTATCATGTTACCCATTCCTTTCCTTCGAATATTACTGGTCAAATAGTCAATTTGACATGTATTTCTGGTAGTTATTTCGTTAAAAACTTCTTTTGAAAAGGTTTCGTCTATTAGTCTAAATAATTATTACTATAAATACCTGACATACGAAGTAAATCTCATATTCGCCCCGATTTTTATGGTGTGAATATTAACAACAGTCATAGCTATTTGATCCAATATTTTCCATTAGTTTGATGAAATCATTTTTTATTCGAAAAAAACTTTCTATCTTTAATTTTGTTGGCCTGTGAGTATTTTTAGTCATATCGCCTTTAAGAAATACCATAGTTAGACATGAAATAATTTGGTTAAGTTTGAAAAACGGTGTGGAATTATGGAAAATTGAATCCAATATCAGTGGATCTTCAATTTTTTTCGATGCTGCAAATAAAAAACTTTGCAATTTGACTTTAAAAGAATAATATGATTGGTCTTGTTTCATAATGTTTTTCGTTGAGAAGCCAAGGTGTGAAATTCTTTTGAATCCGTGATATCCAGTCTGCTCAATTCTGAATTTTTTTATTATTTTACTGAATTCTAGAGCAGATGTCACGATATTTCTTCCCAGCAATATCAATTTTATTGTCGAAAGTTATTGCATTAATGATAGTCTTCTTGATTAAAAATCTTGGGTTTGATGTATTTTTTAAATGATAGACAATGCCAAAATATGCCTAATATATTATGTTTGAAATTAATTAAATGATTTTTTTTATACTGGGAAAATCATTACTGTTAATTATCTGTTAAAAATAACAAAAATTATCTCAGAAACATAAACGCATGTGTGCATGCTGTTTATCTGGCATCTTTAAGGAAAAGCCGACATCATTAATTTAGTTATTTAATGAATCATATATTTATTAACCAAAAAGATAATTGACCGAACAAATTTCTGTACCCAACTAAATACATTGTTCTTAGTTCTTTACATTTATTTTTCTTATCGAATAAATGGTAAAGCATTATCAATTTTTATTCATAGGGAGTTTGACGTTTAACATTATTAAAACCAGACGCATTTTACTCTTGAACTCAAACATGTTATCAATAATTTACACAAAATAATTAGTTTCTAGATTATATATATGAAAAATTTGGTAATTAAACAAATGTAACTAAATAAATATTATATAAACGCTTAATAATACATACTATTTTGTCGCATGATATATATTCAATAAATCGATGAACCGTGATCAGTGAGTTTTTGGTTGTTTTTGTTGATATGTCAAATTGTGTTGTTTTAAGGTTATTCCCACACCAAATGTTGAATTCAAAACTTATTATTTTGATCCTTCATAAATTAATAACTGATTACCTGTTTTCCTGTTCTTTCGGAATAATGTTTTTGAGATTAAAATAGACCTAAATATTTCAAAAAAAAAAGATAATTTTATCAATGGTAAAATCTGTTTCCGTGCTTAGATTTCAGAGTTGAAAAACGTGTATTTAAACGGATTGATCCATGTATGTAATCATAAAATACATTTACGCTGTTCCGTTTAAGATAAACCGTTAATAAAATGACGTCCAACATAACTTCCATCAAGAAAAATGTACTAAATTTACTTCTACCACCGGAGAAATGACAGCAGTAAGAAATTATTGTTAAGCTCTATCTAGAATCATTTTGCCCCGAGATAATGACATTAATCAAAAAAATTATGTTATATTTTGAAGATTAAAAAAAATTTCAGGCACAGAATGGTAGGTTATGCCATTTTAAAAAAGGATACTATTGTACCCTATTTAATCAATGAATTTCACTAAGGATTGAAGGAAATTTCCAATTTAATTAATAATATCATAATATAGAGTCAAATCAGGTCAAACACACAAACCTCTAATCTGTCACCAAATTATACTTAATTCCAGCGTGGCGATAACATATTTAAACAAAAGCAGAAATATGAAAGATTCACTAAATGATGGCCTAAACTTATGATTAGTGTTCTCTTAACAGATGTACTCTTATCGAGAGATGACTGGATTTTTTTATTACATGTTAACTTTTTTAGATTTGCTTCTCGATTCAATTCGGAATAATTTGGAGCACAAAAATTTTGGAAAGTAAGATTATATTATATGTTCTTTCTATCCTTAAACGTTAAGGTGATTTTGTAAAATAATAAGTGATATAACAATATAAAATAATAGAATGAACGCCTGTACACATTATAAATTGCAATATTTTTCACTCACTAGATAGGTGGATTAAAAATTATCCTTATACAGTAAATAACAAAGTTCGGAAATATGAGTTTTAATACTGATATTAAATTTTCAATATAAAATATGTTTAAATTTTGATTAATTTATATTCTGAAGAAAATTATGAATTCGATTCTTATAACAAGATTCTAAATAAATTTTATATCTTGACAAATGATTATTCAAATATATATCGATAAGTTTATGAGTAATTATGTGTGATATTATAACTAAATCGGTGTCATATGTATATTGCTATACATTGATGGATATCCAGGTCAGTCTATATTTGATTAAAAACATCTAGATATATCTTCAACTGATTCAACAATACACATTCAAAGTTTGTAATATTTCATGGTGAATAAAATATAGATTTTATAGAAGGCACGATTTTAACCGAAATACCAATAAATAATAAGTTCATTACATTTTATAAATTCAACAAGATAACAAGGTCGATAAAATATCTAAAAAAACTCTTTACATAAATGTATTGAGAAGATTAGAATATTGTTTGGAAGAATAAATGTGTTTGAAGTATGATATCATAATAACTATATCTGATATATTAAATATTTTTGAAGTAAACTAAGAATATATATCACATATTAATTAGGCGCGAACACTAAATTTAATGATCGATTACAATTACAATTAACAACAATGTTTAATATCATCGTAAAAATCATTTGTTGATTATAACTTGTAAGTGTTAGGATATATGTTATTTTAAATGAGATATATTTACTTAAAATCAATATATTTCTGTCTGTATAGCGAACTAGTCATTCAATGCACAACGGAAGAAAAGTATGTAGCCACCTTTAACAACTTTATCAAAAAAATTCGAAAATATAATAAATTAAGGTGAAATTATAGATGCATCGGCGCAGATTAGAATACTGTCACCACCGCTGTATATAAAATACGATATAATTTACTGGTTTACTGCCTGGTATTTGTGTCTGATATAGATACTATGCTCTTTGTATATTGAAGATATGTATGTTCGGTATATTATTCGGCACTTACATCGATTTCGAAGTAGAATACAAAAGATCAGAACAGCTATGCAGAATCCGTTCCATACATATTTAAGCAGAAAAATTGGAAAATTCGTTTTAATCATAAAAAATATAAGATTTGTATGAATTCACGGATAATGAATGATCTTATTCAACAAGTTGTAAAAGACTGAAATTTAAAAATAGATCTGATTTATTATTTTCTAAAGCTGTAGAAGGTTATTCTGGACTTTTAAAAAATGCATTTATCCAAATGTAAAGATTATGAATTCAAAAAATTACCTGTACGCTCACGGCTTCTTGTACAATAATTAAAATCAGGAACTGATTCATTTGAGATATATATTGATAAATGTGAAACCCGTTTCTATATTCGAATTATCATAAATAAGATAAATATAGCAAATACATAACAATTATATTTTTATTTTATAGAATGAATGACTAGGACGATTTTGTATCAAAATATTAGAAATGCATAATTATTAATTTCATTATTTTCACGCATGTATTTTTTTAATGGATTAAGTTGTGAATATTTCCATATAAAACATCCAATTATTCCTTTTATTAACTAGTTTATTTCTGATTGTATGCTGATCACTTACATAATCAAATAATATTTAAGGATATTGTATATATTGCTTGGGATATCCTATTTTTGTGATGTTATTAATACTAAATATTTATTCATTGATTTAATTTCAGTCTGGCTCATTACTGGTTTTTTAATAAAAAAGCCCGCTATTCAAAACAGCAATTCCTATTACTAGTTTGTAAAGCCAATTATTCCATACCGAACACAGGTTTATCTTTATTCGATATTTTTGACTACTCTAAATAATGCTAAAATATATAAAAAAATTTAAGAGGGTTTAATATTCAGGTTACATCTAACATTAAAGTGTATAATACACTTTTTAAATTTAGAAATCTGTC
Source organism: Thelohanellus kitauei (assembly GCA_000827895.1). Taxonomy (NCBI): domain Eukaryota; kingdom Metazoa; phylum Cnidaria; class Myxozoa; order Bivalvulida; family Myxobolidae; genus Thelohanellus; species Thelohanellus kitauei. The sequence continues at coordinate 110,811 of JWZT01002012.1, forward strand.
TTTTGGAGTATGAAAGTATTTTTTTTTAAATTTAGACCATTATTAACTATTTTAATATTTATCGTTCAGAATTTTAGGAGTATCGCATTTGTCAAATTCTTTCTTCATAAATTTCATTGAATTATTCCAAAATGTATATTAAATTTGTTTGAAAATAAATTTGAAATTTTAAAAAAATGGTCATTGATAAGAATCGGAATTCGGATTTAATTATGATCCAAAAGATTTAATAATAATGGGTTGACTCAAGTTTGATGACAAAACGAAATGGATGTCTTTTGGATGACGAAAATAACATTCTTTTTTGAAATTTATGCGGTAGTGCTGCTCATTCCTTAGGCAAACAGTATTCTGATGTTTATCTTTTATATATTTCTAAAACTATTCTTGTCAGTGATTCAAAATCCTTCACCCAAATTATAAAATTCAAATAGGCGTATGGTTTAGTTATAGAGAGTTTGATTCAAGAGTATTCAATTCTGAGCATTATATGATATCTTCAGTTTATTTTTGTATAAAAATATGTAAACTTGGATAGGGATATGGTATAGATGTTCTTTGTGAATCGAAATTGAATTAAATGGACCTGCAATTTCTTGAAGTATGTAAATAATATTTATACATCTTCAAAGACAATTTATTATGAAAATATTACATTCAGAATGAATAGAAACGTAATTATTAAATGAAAATTATGTATATAGATTTCCGACCATAAATGGACTCTTACTGAATTAAAAAATCATCTTATTTTTGAATAGAATTTAGTATAAATCTTTAGTTGAAATCAAGGGAATGACCTCTACAGTATGCCAACATTAGAGGATACACGAAAAGGGTGTGAATGTTTATCTTACAGGTCTCATGCCCCTTCCCAAACCAAGTACACCGAAGAATATAAATCAAAAGTAACCCATGTAAGCTTTAATCTCACGAAGTGGTCGTCGCCATCATCGTCAATATGCAATCGATGAGAAACGTACAGTGGCTTGTGTTTAAACCTCCAACACACATGTCACACATTTAGAAATCCTGTCTTAGGTAGAAATTTATAGCAAATGCGGCTATTAAATACAAGTTAAATTTATGAATCCAATACTATATTAATTTTTGATTTTATAGCATGCTGTTAATTAGATCGATATTTGATCATCTCTGGAATGACTGTCATGCATCTGGATGGTAGTTTGTATTGATAAAGAATCTTCCGATAGTTATCAAAATTCATCAAAATTAATCCTGTTATCATTATTGTTTTATGTGAAAAACAATCATCGCATTTATATGTATGTTTGGGTCCTGATGATTCATCAAAAATGTCTTTGATATATGGATAAATTCCAAAAAGATATTCATTCCATGAAAAACATGAGCTGCAATCTGACATCAAAGAGATTGATAATAGAACTATTTCAAACTACAGTAATATAAATATCGAATCCAGATTTTGAAGTATTGACAAATAATGAATTTTTGATATATCTACGAAGAGATACTGCATGTTCTAGATCAATGGTTCTCTACCTTATATGGGCCAGATAGCCGTTGATCCCTCGAATCCCTTTCCCTAAGCTCTGCTACCCTCCATTTAAAAAGTTATTTTTGCAGCTATAATTAACTGTAAGTTTTATATTTATTATCATAGTATATATTACTGACACATGTGATAAAAATTAAAATTGGAGAAAACGAACATGACATTATTTTTTGTTTAATATCGAAAGAATATGCAATTTTTTTGTTCAAAATATATTTCTGCTTATAATGTGAACAAAGTATTATATTTATCAATTGCATTATTTAGTTTTCAATTTAGGCTCATATCGATATTCATGCTGTATCTTTATGCACAATTTTTAATCCTTAGCTGAGCCAGAACAATAATGTTAACTACATCAACAAATGTTTTTTTACATGTTCTACCAAGTCAACCTCACTCTGCAGATTGATCTTGTTATGTTTTCACAAGATCTGGAATTCTTTGGATTGTTTGGGGAATATCATAACGAACGTCATCTCTGCGACAAGTATAATACTATATTTAGACTTAATAAACAAAATTCCGAAAATCTAATTTTGCAAATATATGTTGGTTCAAATGGTAGAAGAAGTCTTAAAACCGGCTCCGATATAACTGAATAAGACTTCGAAAACATTATTCAGAATTTTGAAATTGGAATTTAAGAGAAATCGGTTTTGGAAACATCGCCATTAATGAGTTCAATAAACTTTTCCCGTGATATCTCGGGAACATCTTCAACAATGACTGTAAACGATTTCTTGCAAATGAGAAATGGGTATGAGTTGAATTTGGAAAAATAATGATATTTAGTCATCATACCTGTGGAAATGTTCTTCCACCATAATTACAATTATACTTCTTTGATCAGGTTCAACTTCATCTTTCTGATAGAACCCAGATAATGTAGACAACAATTTTGCCAGACTCCATGAGCTTTTTATATAAAATAATTTGTGTTATTGTTCAAAAAGGTCTGGTACATGCCAAAACGGCGCTGAAATTTGCTAGAGTCCCTAGATTCAGCTAATAGATCTTTTCCACAAATAATGCGTTTAGAGTTTTGAATTCTATATATAATTCCTGAAGTGAATCGGAGATGTAAATATTCTTCATCATACCTTCCGTTTCTTCACCATATTTTAATTCATATTACTTTATATGTACTACTACATGTTGTATTTTTGATCCTGCATTGGCTTAAACATACGCATCTGCAAACCGTTTAAGAGGATGTTCTAATAATGACTAAATATATTTATGCTAAAACAATAAAAATGTTTGAAAAAAATGATTTAGTTAGCTACGATATCTTTATGTCAAATTTAAGTGAAGAAAAACTGTTCTAAAAACCAGCAGAAAAAATGAGTTGACGGATCAATTTTACACGTTTGAACAAAAAATTACGTCATAGTTTCAGAATTCTTTGGATCACCAAAAAATTGTAATTCGACCACCAGTTTGAGAACTCTGTCCCTAAGAGGACCCTTGACCATGAAATCGAAATCCAAACAAACCATGTATACATATAATAAAATTACGGAAAAAGGTTCTCCATCCTCGAATAAGCAAAAGAAAATCTGCTAGAAAACAGCAAAAATACGAACCAAAACAACAATCCCCACATAAATCCATGAGCCAATTTGAGATTTATGCTAAAAATTGTTTCATCAATACGAGAGTTTGGGAGTTCTGAGTCAACGTGTAATCACTAAATCTAAAATAAGGTAAGAACAAGAAACGATAGACATGTTTCCAATTCAAAGAATATTATTAAGCATATCATATACATAATGATCATCCTTCGTCGAATAAACATTAAAAAAGCAACAATCCTGCTTGTAACACCCGTACTAAACAGCTTGAGGCGTAATGCCAATCGAATCCTCGAAAACTTTTCGAAATCATCATCAAACATGACCCAGAATGACAATTTGACTCAAACCCAGCTGTTACAAGAGATTTCTACAAAAAACGTCGAATTCTAACCCTGAACGAAGTCCAAGGTGATGAAGAATATGGTGGACAAATTTACAGAATTGATAAGACAATTAACACCGGTTTAACTTCAAAACAAACTCCACAGACTTTATTTAAACTTAAGATAGGTTTAAGAAGAATCTGTTTGTCGACATGTAAATGGGTTTCCGATAAGAACACCGTTCCTCTATCATCGTTTTTAACACCTTAATGCACAATAAAATAATTCACAACTGACTCGAACAAACTATCACTCTTCCCATTCCAAAATTAACCAATGGAGACTTAGCTGATATGTTCAACTTCAGACATCTCTCGATAACATCGATACTTGAAGGATGGTTCCTGGAGTTTAGGCCGACAGAATAATGAACGTTGCAAACTTGGCCCTACGACTATTAGAAAGATTATCCTACTCGCTGACGTCTGCCTAATTAAATCTCTTGAACTGTCAGAGTTTAAAGAATAATTCCGTTAAAAACTCGAAATTCGGCCTGTTGTCTGTTACTTGAGATTGAAAAATCGTACAATCATACAAAACATTTACCATTATGGAGAAATTGTGAGAAGTGGTTTTGATTAACATTTGTAAAGTCGATATAAGACCTGCTATATTTATCATCACCTGGATTCCCACGAAAATATTTTGACGAGAAATTGATATTACTTATCAATAGAGTTGGATAAGGACTATCCGCTGAGCCTGCTTATCCTTAACATAGACACAAACTGACTCGAAATAAACTGGTAAACAGGGAAGTGTAACTCATGAACTATAGACAAATCTCCATGAAATACAATTCCATGGATACACTGATGATCTGATGTTAATCTCTAAATGACCATCATTCTTATCATTCGAAGATGGAATTGATATAGTCAGTAGAATATATGGAATAAAAACCCAATAATGGCAAAATGTATTCGTCTTTATCTCGAAATCCCTCCGCCATTAAATCATGATCAATTTTCTACGGTATAAAATTTATGATCTCGATGATCAACTTATAAAATTTTTCCAGATCGAATATGATGCATCTTTATATATAAATTAAAAATTTAAATTTTCTCAACACAAGAATGAGTTCATGATTTCCAAAACAACTCTAAAACACAAAATATATCACAAAATTGTTGTTAAACATCTAAAAATGTTTATATACACGATAGTTGTAATTGTAAAAAGATTCATTTTCTTCAAAAAACGAATGCCTAGTAAATTTGATACTACTATGCATGAACCTCTCAAATCACACTTCGACCTACCAGAATCGATAACAAATTTATTCTTCGACGCACGGGGCATTAACGGTAGCCTAAAACTCAGTATTATGTGCAGTGAATTTTCTTTTTAGAAGTGAGATGTAACCTTATCTTAATTCACCTCGCCTCATACGACATTCATCTCCTACTTGTAGACATAGGCTCCGTAAAATCTCGAGCCAAATTCAATTAAAAAATTCATGACAACATGGAAGATCATTAACTTTCAATAAAAACTCCTAAAAATCAAAATATAGACGGATAAAACATTAACATGGAAACAAGTAACGTCAGCATAGTATCTTCAAAAAATAATTCAAAGCCAGAAATTGTTTTTAAATTTTAGCTCTGTAGTTCGAAATTGAATACTATAGTCATAAACTATTTAGATATCTATTTTTTATATTGTAATTGTAGTGTTTATAAGAATGAAACCCTCTGCCAGTTTACCGATATGTAGTGGCAACGTCGCTCAGTTGATTGCTTCAGAAGAGGTACATTCTCAAATATTTTTATCATCAGAGGCACTCTACAAGTAAAACGTGTGAATGGCCTATAAAGCATGACTCGACTTTTTGTGGCAAAACTATCCATGACCAACTTTGAGAAGAAGTCATCCGAATGTCTTGAATGCCGGTAATGTGAAAACGCTAGGGATTCATTATCCCCCATTATAAAAGGCTTGATGAATATATACCTTCCAACAAACAGGAGTAATCGAGTCGTCAAAGCTTTCCTACGCTATATCATATAGGGAAAGAATACAGTTACAGCAAATCTGAAGTATCCCCATTATACCAAAGTACAACTACACATTTTGATATTGACAAATAAGTTTTGAAATGAGTATTTACTCATTGATGTTATGTTTTCCTTCTGCGACGAAAAAAATTTCATAGACGCTTGCAGATAAAGAATCCGGGAAATATCCAAACCTTCCAAGAATCCCCATGGATAAAATCGGGAAAAATCGAAAATTCTACCCCTTATGATCGAATCTTATGACTCATTTTCAGTTGAATTTAAAAATCTCGTTCAACATCTAAAAACCCACACCCAGCTTTACAAGAATATTTAGACAGAAATTGTATCAAATGTTCGTATTTACTCATTTATGATTTATAGCCCTTACGTAAACTCTATATTTGACAATTAATAGGAAACTAAAAAATATTTTGATTATTCAATAAAAGAGTCCTACCATGATAATAAAAGAGAAACCTAACTGTAGCCTCTAAACAAAAACAAACAAAAAGGCATTTCTACTCCTCGATGACCAACGCCGATAAATATCAGACGATTCCAATTCAATGCGATACAAAATTTGAGCTTGAAGATACCTCCTTTCCCCCACCCCCTACATATGAAATCGGAGGTGATTATATAGAAATTCTATTAAAATTGGTAAAATCAAGAATGCTCAGCACCTCACACAAAGATTAAAACTATCAGGAAATATTCAGACTAAATCAGGGAGGCTAAAAGGCTATAAAACCAATTTTTTTTAATTTTACAATATTATTTTTCTAGACATAATTTGTTGTAAACTTCTGACCGGATATTTACTTTTTGGACCAAAGCCTCCAATTGTCAGAATATTTTACCTACGATTTCATTAACTACATCACGTCGATAATTTCAAAATTTTGTGAAATTCTATATGTGAAAAGCGTTTCTAAAATATAATAGATTGTTTCCAGGGTTGTGTCGGTATCATTTGGGACAAGGGTTGACAGGTATTCGTTTTTATATAAATAGTGTGTTTTAATAAAAATAAAACACCGGATAATCTCTTTTATGATTTAGATTGTGTTTATTCTATATTACCGTCTAACTTAATATATTCACTTGAATGTGACAAGAAACAGTCGATTCTGGTATGAATCCATTTAAAACGACTTGTCCCAAATCTGTTGTAAATTCTTCAATATGTACTATCAAATCAGATTTACAGTAAATTTACTAAGTGCATTTTGAATTAAAAGGCAAATATATCCTCAGATTAATTGATACAGACGATTTTAATCTATCGCAAGGAAACTTGGGATTTCTTGCCACCTAGCATCGTCTTACCGTTAATATGTTGACGCATAATACTAGATAAAACATTTAATGGATTTAATGATAAATATTTAAAAATATAATAATTAACCCTCATTCCAATATATTCTAAATTTATTAACAATTGGTGGGATAATTAAATTTTGAAAAATTCTCATAATTGAAATTAGTGCGTTTTCCATTTTGAGCTATCGTTACCACAGATTATAAAACCACTAATATTAAATCACACTATTCAAGATAAAATAAATAGTATCGAAATTTATATATCATTTATCGGCTCGAAAAAATTAGCATAGTTATGAACCCTAACGATCTCACAGAATTTTGTTTTACCTAAATTGATTTGACAGCTTTTGAATCTAATTTGATAGTAAACTAAAATTTGATCCGTTCGAGAGAGGAGAAACAGTTTTTAAACAATAATGATGATCGTTCTATTCTTAATGCTTTTTTGAAATGATCGAAATATATATATGACTCTCGAACACACCCTTGAGAGTCTGTTTATGAAATTAATGTGGCTTCAACTATTACTACATTCCAAAGTTATTGTGAACTATTCTGGTTAATTGATTTTACAATTTGTTGCGTTTTAGAGAACAATAGTTCCATCTGTTTGATAATTGCGAAATGTGAAGTCATTAGAAGACACTTTTAGACATTAAATATATTTTTACCTCCTTACACGCAAGAGTTCCACATGATAGAACTGTTGTTCTATAAAGAAACAAATGTTAAAATCCGTCAATCCGAATATTTCACCTAACTTTTTATGTAAAAGGGGTAGCAGTAACCTAAATTTGACAAACAGACTCTCAGGGGTGTATTCGAGAGTAGAATCGATACATGTCACAATCCATGGAAAGACAGCCTTGAGACTATAACCGTGAATGATTCTTAATATTTTTAATTAGAAGCAATTTATTTTATACATCGACTAAATTGAACGTCTTCTCATATAAATTGAGTTCCAAAAGGTGTAAGAAGAGTTAAAAATATCCAGATATTTTGGAGTGGAGTGGTGACATGGGTTTACACTGATAAAAAAACAGATTTTTGCAAATCGTTTACTGTTTATTCCATCAGAAACAACCCTTCTATGAATACATCCATATTTTCATACGGTTTTGTGAAATTTAACTGAAAACCTTTCTAACAAATAATCAAAATTTAGTCCTTGTTTTACAACTAAAGATTTTTTGGATTTGCTGCGTGCTAATAACTATAATTTTCGAGAGATCTCTTTGAACAGGATTAAAAGATTAAAACTTATGCGACCGAAAAACTACGATCATCAACACCGTACTGATAAAAGGGTATATCTATAATTTATAGAGACGAAACTCACAAGAAATTGTTTGGATATTGTAGAAATATCGATTATGTATTAAATGATTGTTTGCTGGTGAAACGACACTTTTGTGAAAAAAAATACTCGAAATGTGTCCTAATATAGCCTTTTTAAGAATATCTAAAATATATCATGTGACTAATTTCAATGAGGCATAAAACATTTAGCAAAATGTCAGGAATTGTGTGTATGCCAGATATTTTTTAGGTTAATAATATTAATGTTTTCTTTGTAATTTCTTGTAATTATTGGAAAATTAGAATGTCTATATCCTAAAATCTAATATTTATGACGTAAATGCTGTATTGATAAACGAATTCCATTGTAAAAACCAAAAAAATTAATGTTTGACACACATATATTATTTAAAA